>JAJJWW010015717.1:0-18124 GCA_023531295.1 Papaver armeniacum
GCATGATTTGCAAGCCTAGGTGTGGGCGCCATTTTGGCATGGCATGGTTAGGGCCAAGGTAAGGGTGCTTGGCTTGGCGTGACGTGACTAGCGTAGCTAGGGCCAAGGCAGAGTGCGTTGGCATGGCGCGGCTAGCTCGGGCTAAATGTGGCTGGCATGATTTGCCATTGGCACGGAGGTGCGGCTAGCATGGTTGGCATGCTTTGGCGCGTTTGGTGTGGCTGGCATGATTTGCCATTAGCACAAAGGGCTAGCTTGGGCTAGGTGTGGGCCGGCATGATTTGCCATTGGCACGAGGAGGTGCGGCTAACATGGTTGGCATGCTTTGGCGCGTTTTGGTGTAGCGGCATGATTTGCCATTGGCGCAGGTATGGATAGGGCCAAGGTAAGTGTGTTTGGCTTGGCGTGGTGTGATTAGCGTAGCTAGGGCCAAGGCGAGTGCATTTGGCATGGCGCGGCTAGCTTGGGCTAGGTGTGGTCGGCATGATTTGCCATTGGCACAGGTGCGGCGCATGGTTGGCATGCTTTGGCGCGCGTTTTGTGTGGCTGGCATGATTTGCCATTGGCACAGCAGGTGCATGGCTAGCTTGGGCTAGGTGTGGCTGGCATGACTTGCCATTGACACGAGGAGGGGAATTAGGGTTTTGTTCGTCGTAACCCTAATTTGAAAAAATACCCCTATTAATTACCGAACATGCATTAAATGTCCTAATAAATGTGTCACACTAGTGACATTAGGTTATTTGGGGTTTTACGATTTTACCCTTTGTTTAAAAAACCACCATCAACATTAAGTCCCCGCTAGCTCGGAGTCAGGAGCTTTGTTGCGAGGTAAGCATAAGATGGTGACAAACTATCAACAACAAACTGTAAAGAGAATTGAGGAGGCTCGTCTGACCTTTTATAAATAGGATTTGGAATCCTTGCCTCTGGAAGTTTTGCGTAAATCGGGAGGCTGGCACAATTGGGAAGTTAGTCGTGAGAGACAGGAAGCTGGGCGTCATTGAGAAGTTGTTGCGGAGTTGGTGGGGAAGCTGAGCGTGCTTGCGGGCGGGACCGGCGCAAGGTGGGGAAGCTGAGCGTGCTTGCTGGCGTGACTTGGGCGGTCATTGGGAAGTTGGCGCAGTTGGTGGGGAAGCTGAGCGTGCTTGCTGGCGGGACCGGCGCAAGGTGGGGAAGCTGAGCGTGCTTGCTGGCGTGACTTGGGCGGTCATTGGGAAGTTGGCGCACTTGGTGGGGCCGGTGCAAACAGGCGCATGCTTGATGGGACCGGTGCAAACAGGCGCGAGCTTGATGGGACCGGTGCACACAATGAGGGAGTAAGTGTTTTTACATATAGCAAAGTTTCCTTATTTTGCCTTCCTTCACGCGCGCTTCAATGTGGCATTATTCATGCTAAAATCAGGCGTTATGTCCCTCATTGCTTCCTTTCCTTTTTTTAAGGTTCCGTATTCATACCCAAAATAATTGTATCGTCTCCCTCGTTTGAGAAAAGGGTTCTTCTTGTCGAGTTTCTCTCTTTGTCATGTCGCACAGAGATGAATCATCTTCTAACCAGCCAGATTCTCTAGGTGAAGGTGCGAGGTCTGACTCTTGCAAAAACACCCCGACTAGGGTTATTCGGGCTAAGAAGATCATGCCGGTATGTTTTCTTCTTCTTCTCCCTCGCTTCGTGTTATCCTCTTTTTTATATGTGTATAGATATGATAGAACCGGATCATTTTCCCATCTTTTGCAAGTGTATGATGGGACCCTCCAGGATGGTTGCGCCTTTAACTCTTCGGAAAAAGGACTTCGGACTTGGCGAGACTCAGTCTTCTTCTCTTGAGGAGGAATTGGTTGGGATTGAATATCCGTTCCACGAAGCTAGTGAAATCATTAAGGACCTCCCTTCCGTCTATCCCCATGAAGAACAGGTGCATGTTCGGACTTTCTTGGGTTCGGTGAGCATGGAGGAGGGGCGAGAGAACAAGGAAGAGTATTGGCATGTTGAGAGGTTTCAGTGTGGCAAAGCCTTTCCTCGATCCGTATGGGGCGGATCGGTTTTGTTTCTAGGTTGAAACGACGTAAAAGTGAATGTGTGGTGGTCTTGGAGGAGAGCGCCATGATTCTTGACTCTGATGTGGATGAATCAAAAAAATTTCTCCGAAGTGTCGCTGAGAAAACCTTCGAAGGAGCATATGACGGAAACGAGATACCCTCTGAAGTTGATGCCAAAGGTGTCGTTGGTGGTACCAGAGGGGTCATGGTGGCGTATGCTGGACCGGTCGTCTGGGGAGGACACTTAGTACCGCCGTGGTTGCTTCGGGATGGGATGCTGAGGCTGCCGCCGCTAACACCGTTGAATGGAACCTTTGTTGCCCGAGGATTCTTTGGGGGAAATGCTTGAAGATAGTTTTACCCGAGGGGACTTGTACTCCGTCCTTCGAGGGCTAGTTCTTCCCTTTTGTTATTTCTGTTAGCTGCTTTAGTTCCCCTGGTATCCCCTTTTTTGTAAACTCGTCTTTTCCTTCTTCTTCATCAGTCAACATTTTGCTTCATATATATTTTTTAAAGAGGTTGTGGTATGATGGCTCTGCAATGGCTTTCTGGGTTTATCTGATGTATTTTTCTGATATCTGGAGGATTCGCTTGAAAGAGATATATTTATATATATATTTATTTTTTTTGACAAAAAAGGAATCCCTAGGAAAAATACAAACGGTGTATTCATCTTGGGAATTACAACTATTAAGAGGAATTTTTAAAGGAAATACTAAAACGGGGAGTGATTGGGAAGTACAAAGATTTTAGGGATTGGATTCCCTTGAGCCATCGCGAGTGAATTATCACGCCTTCAGTGTGTCCGCATTGATGAGTTTGCAATATCCTCCCAAAAGGGTATCCGCAACCAGCACGGTTCGTCTTCTCCTTCATTGGGCAAATCCATTTTTACCGTCATCCTCCCAACTTGAAACGAGCGTTCTTAACCACTACATCTCCGATTGAAAACGGGTTGACGTCGTGCAACCGTTTGAATCTTGGCTTCGTTGGCTTCAATAGAAGTTTCTAAGCTTCTTGCAAAGTGTTCAAATGGTCCAGCTCCCCATTCACATTTCTTGATAGCGTTTGTGCCAGTAATCGCGCCGAGTCCCCATGACGGAATGGGGGAAGGAAAAACTGGCGGTTGCATAAAAGGTTGCTTGGTCGGACTTACTTGCATTTGAAAACCATGAGCTAGCGCCAACGGGTCCTCTCCGGATGTCCAGGTTCCTTCAATAGCTCGTTGATGCGATAACCCGTGGGATGATTTGTTGGGAACTCCTTCCGGGCGTGGACGTCGGCAGAGGGTGTACATCCAATTTCGCTTTGTTGTCGAGCACCCATAAGCGTCCAATATCATGTCATGATCTAGTTCTTTGACAATGTGGAACTTGCTATGCGTTATAGCGTCTCCCATCTTGATTTCTAGGTTGATGCGGCCATGCGCGTTCAAAGTTTCTCCTCTCAAGCTCTTAATCACATACGGGGGAATAGGTAGCGTCTTGTTTTGTAAATCCTACCGCCTTTAGTGTCTTGAAAGTAATGATGTTGTGGTCGAGGCCGTGTCGATGAGCGTGTCATCAAATTTAGTTACCTCTTAAACGGACGTGGTCGGCATCCCAAGTTCTCCTTTTTGGTTCCGCCGTTTGGAAAGCTTGGGCCCCCGGCGTGGTTTCGAGGGAGAGAAAAGTCGTTTGCTTGGATACAACACGACTGAGATCTCGCGAAAATATCTTGGCGCCGCACCTAGGAAAGATAGATAATTTCGCATACATGTTGCATCATGGATTGTACAGTCCCCGTGCACGGAGTCCCCAGAGGACCCAGTTTCTTATTGGAGAGTGGGTCTCCATGCACTCTTTCATCTCCCCGGGTTGGAGTCCTCCCGCTTCTATCCTTTCTTTGAAAATATGCTTTAGTCTCATTGTAATCGCTGGTCGGGTGGTGAACGAACTTTGTGGTAGTGGCAGATTGGGGTTCGCCATCTCGGCCTCGGTTGGTAGACGTCTGGGAGGTGGCGATGCGATAATATCATCTTGAACCCGGGCTTCTAGAGGTCAATCACCTCCTCGATGGGAAACGGGAAATCAAAGGTATTTCCTTCGGTCTCATGATGCTTTGCATGGGAGTTTTAGTGACGGTCTTTCGTGGCGGGAGTTCCGTTGCGCAGCGCTTCACGTTTTGGCCGGGTGGCTCGTAGTGGGCTTTTCTTTTTCCCTTTCGTTTACTATGTTCACGGAGGATGAGCCGGCATTAAATTTTTTTTGATGAGGCGTCTACTCCCCGCGAGTTTTACGCGTGTCTTCGGCCTCGATTTGGCCTAGCTCTTTCCAAGAATTTGGTGTTGTTGTTACGCAGATCGTCAGCGGCTTCATGGAGTTCGGAGAACATTTGGAAGCGCAAGTTTTCTAGCAGAGCGCGGTAAATTGGAACCATACCATTGATGCATGCATTCACCAGTTGTTGCTCGGTCACGTTTGGGTCGTGACAGTCGAGTGCTTGAACCCTGAACCTTTTGACGAAATCATTCGGATGTTCGTTATACCACTGGTACATTCTTCCGAGGTCTGAGAAAGTAACTTGTTCAGACACGAAGAAGTATTTTTGTAAAACGCAGTGACCATGCTACTCCGGTTGGGAATCTTTGTTCGGTGGGATCTTTGTTGTACCATGTATACGCCCTTCCGGTAAGTGATTTTGAGAATTCCCTTAAACGAAGAACGTGATTATATTCATGTTCACCTAGGGATTCCAGAAACGAGAGACATGCTCACGTGCATTCCCGTACCATCGTACGGGGTAAATTGAGGAGAAGAGTACCCCTTGGGAGAGGGATTCTGCATTTCGGATGGGTAAGGGGGTTGGTGATGATGCACGTCCAACTCATCATTCTTGATTCGGTTGCGGAGAAGTTGTTCCAAATCTTCTCTCGTGACGAAGTTGGGCTACCGATTTCTTTCCAACGGGATTCTAGCGCGAGTTTCCTCATCCGTGGAGGCGTGCTCCGCCGAGGTGCTGGCATCGGGGTTGTTGGAGCCATTCCTAAACGGCTCTGGAGGACGCGATTCACGTGGTAGTCGTTCTGTCAGGGTCTTGAGAAAGATGAGTACCTCCTTCTGCGTTGAAACCATATCCGTCTGGGCTCTGGCGAGCATCTCTTGTCGTTCCATCAAATCAGCGATGGTGACGAAGGACGACTTCCTCCGGTCCCTCCAGGTCTCTCGTCCCGTCGGCGGGGTAGTTGGAACCTTAGTTGTGGCCGGAGGCGCCATGCTAGACGAAGCATTTGGGGTTAGTAGCTTGGCTCTAGCCCCGGTGGCCCAGTGGCGTGACACCCGAAGAGATATTTTCGTTGCCATGATTAGAGGTTGTGCAGACACTAGAGGAGGCAGCGGCTCTCGCCCCGGTGATTGGCGGTGTTACACTTGGAGGGAGTGCATTCGATGTTACTATAGTCAGCCTAGGTGATGCAACAACGTTATTGGAGAGAGACGCTAACATCGTGGATGCGTTAGTGGCTTGGTGTTCTCGGCAGCCGCTCCGACTCCGAGTTCCACCATGTTGGGATTTGATGTTCGGAAACGAAATCGTGAGTCTGAGTTGGTATTGTAACCGATAGATCAATCGTCCCATTGTGGTCGCCAATTGTTTATAGGTGAAAATCGTTTCCGCCGATTTTGGTAAATTCGGTAGGTGAGTGAGAAAACCGATTTAAACCCTAAACAAATGTGCTCGCACGTGAGCACTTTATAGATTCGAGAGATCAATCTGTACAAGTCCGGCCCTAAACCAAGAAATGGCCGTTCCGTAGACTTTGCTCGGTCCACAAAGTGGAGGAGAAGGGTTGATTTGGGGAGGGAAGCAAAGAAAGGTGTTAGGCCTGAATAATTCGGGAGAGTAGTGTCTCGACTTGTATCGGAAAGTGAAAGCTTAGGAAGCTTGTAAAAGATGAAAGCTTTTGGAGAGCTTGCAAAGTTGCCTTTTCGAGAGTGTTGTATTTTCTCCCGACCGAGACTTGTCGTTCGGTGGAAATATGTTAGACCTATTTATACAAGTCGAGATTGAAACATTACTCGGCCCCATGAAGGAAGAGAGTAAAGGGTGAAATAATGGGGAGGAGGTGGTAACCGCATGGTGTTAATGGGTGAAAACGTTTTCACCATTATTTCCTCATTTATTTGGAATCGCTTTATTCCTATTCATGCTTTCTTAATGTGAGCGTAGTGTACGCTGCAAGTTTGTGACCGCCAAACCAAGACCGGAAAGCATCCCAGTTTGTGTTGATGTCTCGAGTGTTGGTTGCATCTTGAGTGCAAGTGGTGCTTCTAGGGGCGCATGTGGCATGTGCCAATGGCATGTGCGGAATGCCTTTGTTGCGAGTTGCACCTCGAGCGCAAGTGGCAATGCCAGCCGCTAGTGGCGTGTGTGGCATGTGCCAATGGCATGTGCGGAATGCCTTGGTGGTAGGTTGTACGTTGAGTGTAAGTGGCAATGCATGAGCCGCTAGTGGCGTGTGTGGCATGTGCCAATGGCATGTGCGGAATGCCTTGGCGTAGGTTGCACGGTTTGCAAGTTAGGCTGCTCGGCGTGGGTTTTGGCATGTGCCAATGGCGCGTACGGCCAAGTTGGCCTAGGTTGCACGGCTTGCAAGTTGGGCTACCAAAGATGCGTGTTTTGCATGCGCCAATGGCATGCGTGGCCAAGTTGAATAATGGCCCGTGTTTAGAAAAGCTACCGCCGAGCGTGTTGGCATGTGCCAATGGCATGCTCGGCCATTGGGGGCCACGTCCCGGTAAGAAAAGCTACCGGCGAGCATGTTGGCATGTGCCAATGGCATGCGTGGCCAATTTTGGTCGCGCCTTGGTAGAAAAAAGCTACCGGCGAGCGTGTTGGCATGTGCCAATGGCATGCGTGGCCAATTTGGGTCGTACAGTAGGAAAAGCTACCAAGCGACGTGTTGGCATGTGCCAATGGCATGCGTGGCCAATTTGGGTCGCGCCCGGTAGGAAAAGCTACCCGGCCGAGCGTGTTGGCATGTGCCAATGGCATGCGTGGCCAATTTGGGTCGCGCCTTGGTAGAAAAAAGCTACCAGTGACGTGTTGGCATGTGCCAATGGCATGCGTGGCCAATTTGGGTCGCGCCTGGTAGTAAAAGCTACCCGGCGAGCGTGTTGGCATGTGTCAATGGCATGCGTGGCCAATTTGGGTCGTGCCTTGGTAGAAAAAGCTACCAAACGAGCGTGTTGGCATGTGCCAATGGCATGCGTGGCCAATTTGGGTCGCGCCCGGGTAGGAAAAGCTACCAGCGAGCGTGTTGGCATGTGCCAATGGCATGCGTGGCCAATTTGGGTCGCGCCTTGGTAGAAAAAGCTACCATCGAGCGTGTTGGCATGCGTGGACAATTTGGGTCGCGCCCGGTAGGAAAAGCTACCGAGCGTGTTGGCATGTGCCAATGGCATGCGTGGCCAATTTGGGTCGCGCCTTGGTAGAAAAAGCTACCAGCGAGCGTGTTGGCATGTGCCAATGGCATGCGTGGCCAATTTGGCCTAGGTTGCATGATTTGCAAGCCAAGGCGTGGGCGCCATTTTGGCATGGCATGGTTAGGGCCAAGGTAAGGGTGCTTGGCTTGGCGTGACGTGACTAGCATAGCTAGGGCCAAGACAGAGTGCGTTTGGCATGGTGCGGCTAGCTCGGGCTAAATATGGCTGGCATGATTTGCCATTGGCACGGAGATGCGGCTAGCATGGTTGGCATGCTTTGGCGCGTTTGGTGTGGCTGGCATGATTTGCCATTTGCACAGAGGTGCGGCTAGCTTGGGCTAGGTGTGGTTTGGCATGATTTGTCATTGGCACGGAGGTGCGGCTAACATGGTTGGCATGCTTTGGCGCGTTTTGGTGTGGGTCGGCATGATTTGCCATTGGCGTTGAGATGTTTGGATAGGTCCAAGGTAAGTGTGTTTGGCTTGGCGTGGTGTGATTAGCGTAGCTAGGGCCAAGGCAGAGAGTGCATTTGGCATGGCGCGGCTAGCTTGGGCTAGGTGTGGATGGCATGATTGCCATTGCCACAGAGGTGCGCCAGCATGGTTGGCATGCTTTGGCGCGTTTTGGTGTGGGCGGGCATGATTTGCCATTGGTACGAGAAGGTGCGGCTAGCTTGGGCTAGGTGTGGCCGGGCATGACTTGCCATTGACACGGAGGGGAATTAGGGTTTTGTTCGTCGTAACCTAATTTGAAAAATACCCCTATTAATTACCGACTACATGCATTAAATGTCCTAATAAATGTGTCACTAGTGACATTAGGTTATTTGGGGTTTTACGATTTTACCCTTTGTTTAAAAAACCACCATCAACAATAAGACATCGACATAATCGTATGAATGTTATTGTGATTATGTGTATGGGTAAAGCTGAAGATTTCGGTCCTAGGAAACAATGTTTACATTTGTTTAAAGGAAGTACATTCATGAACTTGTTTTATGAATCGAAAGGGAAATGTTTAGGCTTATTGGTATTGTTATTCATCGCATATTTTTGGATTACCAATATGTGTGAGTTAGTAGAACCGATCATAACTTGTTATGTATCTTGGTAAAACTAGTCACAGTGTCTGACTTATGATTTGCTATGACTTTTATTAGTTTAACCGATCATAAGTAATCACCTAAGATGGTATGATCGATATTTGTAATTGGTATGATCGATCCTAGTAATTGGTGTGACCGATCACAAAAGAGTTGTGTAATCGATCCTTGTAATTGGTGTAACCGATCCTAGTGACTTGTTAAACCGATCACAAGTAATACCATGAGTATATGGTAACCGGTCCGGTAATTGACGTAAGCCCATGATTATTGATTTGATATTTGATCAATCACATAGTTGTCTTGGAATACAGATGAACCAATTCTAAACTTGTTTGGAAGTGTGGTATAATCAATTCCAAGATTGTAAATATGAAAGAGGATTTACAAAGAAAAGATGTCGACATACTTTGAACATGATCGGTAACTCTTATCTTTTATTGTTCAAAGGTATTCCTTAATAATTCAAGGAGATCCCGGACCGAAATAAACTTTTGCCAAAAACAAGCAAAATGGCTTGACTACTTAAGCGAGTTCGAACAAAAGTTCGAGCATAAACCATGAAGGCTTAATTCTATACCAGGTACGTTGAGAAAAAAGTTGGTGGCGTAATATATTGCACTGACCATGACCGAGGAAGATTTGTTGCCTCGAATCAAAGAACGAGGCGAAGAAATAGCAGGCATGTGTACGCTTGACTAAACAGATCTGTGATGGGATCGTTAGTCTTGATTCTATGGATGATGGAGTCATCTATGCTAAAGGAGGAAGGATATATGTGCCTAATATAGGTGGATTGAGAAGGGAACTCTTGCGGGAGACGTATGATTCCATATGGGTTGGTTATCCATGCATGGAATGAACACATGCTTTAATTGCTCGTTCATACTACTAGCCTAAGATGAAAGAAGATGTGGAAGTGTATGTCAAGACATGTTTAGAGTGTCGATTGGATAACACGGAAATAAAAAAGGTAGTAGGTTTGCTACATCCTTTGCCGACTCCAAACAAGAACCGGAAATGCTTGTCGATGGACTTTATCAGTGGGCTGCCTGAGGTGCAAGGCCTTAGCTCGATAATGGTCGTTGTTGATTTCTTTTTAAGTATGCTACATCCGTTCCATGTCCCCATTCTTAATACATATGTTGCAGCGGATCTGCTCTTCAAGAATGTAGTGAAGTATTGGAGACTTCCTCAAGATATACTGAGTGACAGAGACTCACGGTTTATAGGAGCTAAATTTTTCTATGCAATCATCCACAACTGATGGTTAGACGGAGCGGATAAATTCATTGTTAGAAGAGTATTTGCGTCATTATGTAACTGCAACCCAGGGAGATTGGGTAAATTCATGGATACGACTCAATTTTATTACAATTTGTACAAGAGGTCATCCATAGAAATGAGTCCTTTATAGTTAGCAAAAAGGGAAACAACCTTTAACCCCTCACGAGGTGCCAAAGGATAAAAATAAAATCTCTTATCCAAGATTATACCGCCGTGCTAGGTCTAAAACGGAGCCGAGGCGAGCGGGCGCGTGATAGTTTATCCAAGGCAGCAAGAAGGATAAATAAATATGTTGATTTACATCGCGGGGATGTGGAATTTTAGGTGGGAGATATGGTATTGTTAAAGCTAATGACCATATTTGAAAGAAAATATCTAGCAATACAATGTATAGAGGCTTGATTTCAAGGTATGATGTTCCTTTTGAAGTGATAATTTTTTTTGGTGAGGTAGCTAATAGACTCGTTTTTCTGGAACGACTAGCGCATCCCACTTTTCATGTCAGATTTTGAAGAAGTACCATCCCACTAGTGATGAAATGAGTTGGACACTTCGAGATAACAATCGAAGCATGCGCCACCAGTAATCTGATCACAATTCAACAAGCAAATTGAAAGTATACTTGATGGTCGAGATGAGGGAAGAAGTAAGAAGAATAAGAGAATATATTACTTGGTAAAGTGGCATGGTTTACCAGAGTCAGAAGCTTCTTGAGATAAGGATACAACAATGTGTCAAATTGAAGAACAGATTCAAGCTTACCTTAAGGTGAAAAATCAACGACAACGCTCGGCTGGTGGGGGAGGTCTATGACCATTTGGTCAAGCGGCCTAGTAATGATGCACCATGGTGGTGCGTCATATGCAACTTGTCCTTGGACAGAAATTTGCCAGGCATTCAGAGTTGCAGGCTAGGAAAAGACATGCGCTAAATTAGATTTTTGGACATGGATAGAGATGCGCCATTAGCATTAGCATGAGCCAAATGGTATTTGGCCATGACCTGGATGCATGAGGCACTCAAGAATGCAAAAAAAATTGCATTAACACACTTGCATCATTGAGAGAATGATGCATATCCATGATGGTAGCACTTTGGTTGGTGTATGCATCATTGGCGCGACAAGTCCAGAAGTATGTGTCAGACACATGGCCTTGACGATTATGAGTTGGTTATACATAGTGGCGTTAGCTTTATGCTTTTCTAAAAGGCTAGGAACTACCTTTGTGGTTCGGGTAAAGAGATAAGTCAGTTGGCATAGTTGGCTAAGCGCCTTGCATAAAGTGAATCTCAGAATCGCTAGTTAATTACTTTGTTAATAGATTTTGTAAGGCTATAAAAGCATGATCTTGTAAAGGTTTTGGTGTCCGGCACATGAAGAGTTTATATTTCCCTAAGTATGCAGTAATGATAAGACTTCGACCAAGATAAAAGCTAAACTTTTTAGGTGCATTTATCCCTTTGTTTGACTTACTGTCTAACACATCAAGTAGAGAGTGTTTAGTGGTTTGAAAGGTAGAATGATTGTGAACATAATCCTTTTTTTTTTATCAGAAGAGAAGAAATATATATTAAGAAGAAGGGGAATTTACAAGACAGTCTACCAGAGGTAAATAAAAATTACAAAAACAAAAACAACTCAAGAAAAAACCGATTCCCAATTACACATAGTTTGAGAGAAGTTTAGGTGAACCCTCTTTCCTGCAGCGGAAGCCCAAGTAAGAACGAGATATTTTGCATTATCGCATATCTCCTTATCAGTCTTGAAAGAATAATATTCTTCAAATGTTCGGAAATTTCTTTCCTTCCAGATTATCCAAATTATTGCAGCAGGTATAAGACTCCAAACCACTTTCCCTGATTGTGTCAAATGATTATTAGGCCAGGTATGTGCTAAAGCTAACAT
The DNA here is from genome assembly GCA_023531295.1 of Papaver armeniacum. Taxonomy (NCBI): domain Eukaryota; kingdom Viridiplantae; phylum Streptophyta; class Magnoliopsida; order Ranunculales; family Papaveraceae; genus Papaver; species Papaver armeniacum. The sequence goes on from JAJJWW010015717.1 coordinate 11,798, forward strand.
TTTATCTGGAAAAACCCACGCCCAATTCTTTTCAGGCGTCAAAGCGGACCACATTTTCCTGGAAATCTTACAATGCTGTAAGAGGTGATCTTGAGACTCTGGACTATCCCCAACAACACACACGAATGATGAGTGCCAAATATTGCATATTTCTACACCTTTTTATTGGCATTTAACTCATCTTTTGTGCTCAGAAATCAGATATTATCCCAAATTCTGTATTTTCCCTGTTTTCAAGAATAAATATTTGTACTAATTAATTTTGTGTTTTTAGGTAGTAAATAAAGCTCGGAGAATTGAGGAGCCAAAAGAGCGTAAAATTGGAGACAAGCGTCTATGGAGCAAAAGCCAAAGCCGCGCGCGCATCGGGTTGCAACCCAACAAGTAGCAACCCACTTACAAGACATGGGCTTGAGCTATCCAAGACTAGGCCCATAACCCGATCCAAGCCCGTCTATTCGAGCCATCGGATTTGATCCATCGCATCCGACGGTCGCATCGGCCCACGCATCGGTCTCCCCGAATCCAGATGGTCGCTCCACCCTACACATCATTTCTCATTTGCTCCCGCCAATACCAAAACCGCCTATACCCTTACCCATCGACCAAACACACCGGTTCACATTTTCTCTTCTCTTTCTTCTCCCCAGAAAAAACCGAGAGAAAACCCTTACCTCTCTTCCCCGACCATGACGGTTGCGGCGCCACCTTCTTCTCCCCGACACCACGGCCACCACGGCCCGCGCCAAGTACAACCACCTTCATCACCTCCTAGTCTCCCCTCTATCTCTTCCATAGCTTCTTCACCCTAGAAGCTAAGTGAGATGATAGAAAGAGTTAGGGTTAGGGGTTTTCGTCAACGGGAGGGAAACATCATTGCGAGACGAATTAGCGGAGGAAACATGTACGGGTTCTCATTAATTGCACTTTCGAGCGATTGGGGGTATTTATTTGAGTGTTCTTCATGAGAGAGAGATAGTAAGTTTTTAGGGTTTGAATTTGTAATTTAATTTCAAGTTTGTTTTAAGCTTTGCATGATGTTCTAAGTCACTTAACTAGGGTGCAAGTGAAACCCTTTAATTCAATGTGAAGTTAATTAAATTCTCATTATGTTCTTGATATGTATAATGTTTAGGATTATAAGTTAGCTAGTGAACTAAACTCACATGTGATCAATGGTACTGTAAGAAGACCATTGATACTAGGGGTAAGTAAGGAGAATTAGTTAATCAAACTTCCATTTAAAGCCTTCAAGGGAAGGCACAAGAACACAGTGAGACTTTGCTTTACCTTAGCATAGGATTAGAGGGTGGAATTGACCATCCTAGTAACCTTCAACCAATAATTTACAACACCTTGTGCTCATTTGTCACCTTAGTTTACAAACACTACTCCAATCAGTCGTATCGACACCAAAACCAACTTACAGCTGTGTTATTTCTCTAGAAAATCAGTTTTGTGAAGCCTCAGTTCAACCTTACACACTCCATCTCCCGAGGATCGACATGTACTTGCCCTGCACTCCAATAGGCACCGTGCACTTGCGGTTAACCGTAGGCAAAACACTTTTCCCCCTACCAACGAACTATATACATCCCTCCCATTTCGCTGTAGCATATCCAATGTATTGAGCTTGCCATGGACAACACACCAAACCAAGAAACTTATATTTGGAAGGAAATCTGGTGTCCAAATAAAAGACCAGGGAAAGAAATCCACTCCATATGTAGCTGTCATGTATTCATATAAAGATTTGATCGTAAAAGTACTAGGTAGAAGTTAACTTCCACATTCTTGTGTCAGGTAAAGAGTCAAGTGTAGGTTCGTGCCAATGATTGATAGAAGGTTTGCGAGTTGATTAGCTTCTGAATTGGTAAGAACTCATATGGATTCAAACTTCCAGGAACCATATGCAGTTACATGTTGTGCAATACTCGCTGTCGAGAGTCTATCTAGCTTAGTCAACAAAGTAAACTCATCTGCTAACACTAAGTTACCTATCCATTTGTCGTTCCAAAAGGAAATATGCTCACCTGAATGTATTGAGATGGTTTCATTAGTCGTGATAAGTATACCCATGCCTGCAATAGTTCTCCTGCTAGATACCCCGTGCGTAGATGTAACTTTCCTTGGTGTCCAGATTGAGAATTGTGGTCCATACTTCTCTTCTATAATCCTACGTTATAACCGTTTCTTTAAACTCCCATAGAAGTCCCTCATTTTCTTCTACATCTGCGATTTAGGGGATTTAAAGAGAGGAAAATAATACATGGGTAATGAAGTTAAAATACACTTTAAAGCAAGTTTACCACCTTTATAAAGACTTCCTCTTCTCTAAGCTGAAAGTATTACTTTGTAGTTTTGCGATGATGGGGTCCCTATAGATTTAGAAGAAGGATTTGCACCCACGCATACCCAAATAATTGAACGGAAGCGAGTTAGTTGCACAACCAAGATCACCATCCCACTCGTGTAGATTAACAACTTCACCTATTACAATGAGCACTGTCTTTGTTGTGTTTACCTATAGACCTGCAATATATTCAAAACATTTGAGGGTTGAAAACAAATTATTAATTACTCTTTCTTGCTATCAAGAAAGAATATTGTGTCATCCGCATAATGAAGATGATTGATAATTAGGCCATTTTCAGAGACTAAGAAACCGTTGAACAACTTAAAATCGGCAGCTCTATCTAAGAATCTTAAAAAACCCTCCATTGCAATGTCGAATAAGAGATGAGATAATTGACACCCTTGTCGTACACCTCTTGAATTACCAAAATAACCAAAAGAATACCCATTGATCATTACCAAGAAAGTAGCTGTGGAGTAACAAAACCTTACCCACTTGCACCATTTAGAATTAAAACCCATCTTCCTTAACACAAAGTCAAGGTAACTCCAATTCACCCTGTCAAAAGCTTTCTCAAGATCAATCTTGCAAATCAATCCAGATTTTCCATCTTTGAATCTTGAATCAACTAGCTCATTTGCAATTAGGATCCCATTATAATTTTCTTCCTTGATGTAAGCACAATGCCTTTTGTGGAAATAAGTTTTAGCATAACCAATTTTAAACGAGGAGCAAGAACTTTAGCAATAATTTTATATACATCGGTTAGGAGACATATTGGCTGCGGTCTTTGATTGTTTCTATATGGTCTTTCTTTGGTACCAAGGTGATAAAAGTTGAGTTGTGCTTCCATCTGTCATGTCGGTTCCATGGAATTAAATTAAATTAGCCATAATATCTCCTTTGATAAAATTCTAACATTTATGAAAGAAAATAATTGGAAAACCGTCGGGGCCGGGAGATTTAATTATCTTGCCCAAGGTCTTTTATCGCTTGTAAAACTTATGCTTCAGTGAAAGCCGCATCTAGAATCTCAGATTCTATGAAATTGATGTTGTCAAAAGTGATGTCTTCTAATTCCGGCCTTATAACCTCTTCTTCTTTGAACAAATCTTTGTAGAAGTTAACAATATGAGATTGCAACTTGTTTCTATCTGAAACCAACTCCCTTCGATGTAAAGTTGCCTAATTCTATTGTACCTTCTTCTAACAGTCGCTTGGTTGATGAAGAAAGAAGTATTCCTATCGACTTCCTGCAACCACCTTGTATCAAATTTGATCCTCCAAGTCTCCTCCATTTGTGTTACTTTCTCAAATTAATTTTGCTTTATAGTTCCATTTCACTTTCCTTTCCCCCTCATCAAGAACATTTTCTTCAGATATTAAATCAAAACTTTGTATTTATGTTAGAATGTGCTTGAGTTTTGAATCAATGTGCCCAAAAATTTCTTTGTTTCACTTTGTTAGGTTTTCTTTAAGTGCCTTCAGTTTCAGCCATAGAACCTGACTTGGTGTACCTGCAAAACAAAAAGACAACTACCACTCTTCACGTAAATCAATGAAACCACTCTTCAAGAACCACATGATTTCAAATCTGAAAGGACTTGGACCCCAAGAAGGGTTAGAGATATCAAGAAGAATGGGAATATGATCCGAGGTGGGTCCGCTTTGCGAGTTGGGAAACAAAGGGTAATGAGTTTCAAAAGATGGAGAAATTAGGAATCTATCTAGTATGCACATGGCTGGATTTACTTGCCATTAGACCCGATTATATCTAGCTCCTTAACGGTAAATCAATGAGATCATGCTGATTTATAAAATCATGAACTTTTCCATGCTTCTAGTAATTACTGTTACACCCTTTCTTTTCAAACAAGTCTTGATGATATTGAAATCACCACCCAAGCACCATGGCAAGTTCCAGCATCTACAAACATTATCAAGTTCTACGCAGAATGTCGTTCTCTCATGGGGTTTGTTTGGTCCATAGACATTTGTTAACACCCATTCAAAGTTGTCCATCTTATTTTTACACAAGATGGATATGGAGTAATCCCCAACAAGAGAGTCAGTTATCTCAATTAAGTCTGTATTCTATAGAATTAACATACCCCCTGAGCTGCCAAAAGATTGCTGGTAAGACCAACCATAGTTTAGATGCCCACATATCTACTGGATATCAAAAGCAGTGCAATGCATCATTTTAGTCTCTTGAAAGATTATAATGGGAGCTTTGATAAGATGTATCATCTTTTTCACAATGTTTCTTTTATTACCGGGAGCAAAGCCCTCTTACATTCTATGATAATATTTGAAGACTCATTTAAAAACCATAGAACCAACTTCTTGCTTGATCTTTTTGGAGTTGCACATCCTGAGCTTGGATTCCCAATCTCTTATATTCCCTTATTAGTTTCTTAGGAACAATATTGATTATTACCAACTACAACTAAATGCAGTATTGGAGCTAGCACTATCATCTATAAGCTCAAATTCTGGCTCAAATCCAGGTGGGAATATCAGTGAGTCTGAGGTAGAAGTGTTTTCTTCATTATTAAACTGGACAATAAAATTATTCTCCAGACCATGTAAAGGTAGAGCTCTAACTTTTGGTTCATGAATTGAGGTGATGTGAGTACCTTCCAGAGTAATTAATGTTTGCACAACATTGTCCTTCTTCAGATGGGATGATAGCAAACCTTTATTAGATGACATTCTGATTATAGATCCCTCAGAAGAAATTTTCCCCAATAAAAACTTGCCTTGTATGATTCGGCATGTTATTAAAACTAATTGCCAATTGTACTCCAAACGTGAAAAGTCAATTAACCTCCTTAATAACCCTATGAGGAATTTGTAGACTAATGTTTGTTCTCATGGGGTCTAACAAGACTTACCGAGTATGCGGTTTTTCGAACCAGGATGTGTAGAAAATGTTGCGGGTATGATTTGTGGGTGGTGGATATGTATTTGAATATGAGGGTGTATTGGTTAAGGAATTGGTTCGATGAGGTGAAACAAGGTTGAGAGATATGGTTTATTGGGGATGGTTCTAGAGACTGTGGATGCACTAATTATTTGAATGGCTGGTGTGCCATTATCACCATGGTGAAATATCTTGTACACCGAGATGGAAACTTGGAGTTGATGTAAATGGTACGGGGTCTATTATCATGTCGGTAGCCTCGTCACGGACCAATTCGGAAGTTGGAGGTGTATTTGGTTTTTCAAGTCTTCTCCATATTTGCATAAGCTTACCGGATTTCTTTTTACTTGGCTTGGGCTTACGTTTTCTCCCTAGCAGATCCGTTATGAGATGGGCGCTTGACAAGTGATTTGAAAATCCTAGCCGCGTTGACATCGAGTTTGGTACCAAATAATCCGGTATAACTGGCTCCTCAATATCTTTGTTTATCTATAAGCCGGTTACCCACAAAAACCGGTTGAACATAATGTATGTTTGAAGTTTTGCTTTTTTGAGATCCCAAAAAACCGGTGCTCTAGTTTTGGGAAGTCCCAACTCCGGTGGGGTATCCGCTATGAAAATAGGTGTTGTGAAGATATTGTGTTCAGTGATCATCTGAATTGATCTTGGTATTGCATTGATTCCTTTAATATTTCTGATTTTCAGTTTGATAGCTGTAAAGGTCTTCTAATTTTGTCTTTGTGAAGATACCGTATTCAGTGATCATCTCGAATTGATCTTGGTATTGCATTGATTCCTTTAATATTGCGATTTTCAGTTTTGATAGTCTGTAAGGTCTTCTAATTTCAGTGTTGATGGTTCAATAAGTAAGACCTCATCGCATAGGTTACCTAGTGCATGGATGACACTCGATAACCTGTACTGAAAAGGAACCCCAAAAATATCCACCTTAAAATCTGTAAGCAAAAATTTTCGCTATTCATAAACCTGGCGAGATTGGGGTATACCAAAACTAATTGGGGTATACCCAATAAGACAAAATAGG
>JAJJWW010015718.1:0-27781 GCA_023531295.1 Papaver armeniacum
CGAATTCGGGAGTATTGATAGGTGTAGAATACACCTAATTTACTATCTAGTAGTTTATGCTTTCTTTGCTATTTTTCTTGTAAATTATGTATTTTACGCTTGTTTTGAGTTTTTGTAGCTACTTTGGAGTCACACGGAGGAAAGAAGAAGAAGTTACTCTATTTTGAGCCAAAAGGGCAAAATTGTCATTTCATGGGCGATCACTATTTGGAACCCAAATAAGGTTAAGGGTTACTCTCTATTGAGGATTACTAAAGAAAGGACAAGTTCAAGTTAAGGGGTCACAAACTAGGTAGCCCTTATCCCGAAGAAATGTAGTGCTATTATCATTTGGTAAAATGGATGTATAAACCCAAACCCATAGACCCACATCCACACCGTTCCCGGATCCAGGACCATTTACAACCCTATCCTAATTGAGAAGATTTATTTCTCAATCATTTGTGTCTGAAATTGAGAGTTGAAAATCCGAGAGAAGAGCGACCATGGAGCTATTTGCCACAAAATCGAGAGGTAATCGAGCGATTCATGAAGAATTATTCTGATAAAGGTGAGAATCGAAATTCATGAAGAACACGAGATGGGTTTGTGGTGGTCTCGATGTTGGAGTTGAAGCTCGGAGAGAAATAGATCAAGAAATGTTTAAGAAGATGAATTCGATGTTAGGGTTTGCTATAGTGTAAGTGTCGACGCTTGTTGGTGGAGATGAAGTTGGGAGTACAAGAAGAAATCCAGGCTCGTTCTTGAGCTGTTGTTCAACCTGTGAAGAGAAGGGGGTTTGATTGAAGATCGAGATGAGAAATAAAAGGTGGCCCACTCTTGATAGTGCTCTTATTCGAATTGCGAGAAGAAGAGCAGATCGAGAAGAATAGAAAATGGGTTAGTAGTCTTTGTCAAGAAATTGCGAGATGAGTGATTGAAGTAGTCGATTTGTAAGATGGGTTTGGGGATCGAAGTTGTTACCATGAAACAATGAATTGCTGCTATCCGGGGAAGAACATGAATCCGGTGTGAAGTTGGTGAAGATGAAATTCTTTGCTTGAGTTTGGAATGGGTTTCCCGAGCCTCTGTTGGTCTTTGAGTCAATATGTTTTTGTCTTGGGAAAGTTGAGTTGATTCCAGATGATGGTCTGAGCTTGAGAATTTATTATGGTTGCAGTGGCTCAGATTGGAATTGCAGGTATACATTAGTTATGGAATGATGGGATATGGTAGGCGAGATGGAGGAGCGACGCAATGGAAGACTGAGCCAGGAATTGGTATGAGGCAGCTATGATGTTGTGATGAATGAGCTGATTCAGGTGCTGTGACATGGCTTATGCTGGTGAAGCTCAGGTACTGAGTTGAGTTCGAACCATAGCAAGGAACTGATGTTGATGCTCTTACTGGTGTGTGTACCACAGGAGTTATGGGTCTGAATAAGGAATTGCGAAATTTGTGGTGGTACTCGGTGGAGCTATAATGCAAAGGTTCAGGTGGAGTTGGCACTAGAATGGAATTCTTCCCTTGTGGTCGGTGTTAGATGATGAATGACATTGCAAGAGAGTGATATGATGGTTTGAGTGGATGTGTGGGATGAATGAAGTGTATGCTATAGATGTATGCTAGGAATGGCAGGTGGAGCTGAAGGTTTGAGATGGCAGCTGAATGCTAGGCTTGTGTTGGACTGAGAAGGAGAATGAGTCTGTGTTGAATGATTTGAGCACATTTCTTTGCTAGGGGTTTGGTTCATTATGAAGTATATTGCGGGGAACCGGATGGTTGAGCCTGGGAATGCATTTTGCAGGCGGTGGTGGTGTAAGTTAGCACTTTGGTGATATTGAGTTGTAGGTGGTCTTTGCCTGAGATGTATTTACAAGCTACGGGTATTACAAGGATTGCAACCGAGATGGGTTGTTTGTTACAATAGGTGCCGACTTGATCGGTGTGAGAAGAGATGAATGGCAATTGTTTGCAAAAGTGACTTGGTAGATTGAATGGAATAGCCCTCATGGTCGAGAAGATTAGGTAAAAGACTCGGTGTTGGCGAGAAATTGCGGGGTACAGACCATCATGGCGGGAGTCAAGCTGACCTTTGCCAAAACCGTCGTAGGTTAGCTAGGCGACTCGAGTTCGACTCGATAATTCCCTTGACCTTTGACTAACAAGTTGACTGACGGTTGACCTTTTTGACGTTAGTCCTAACTATGGATGATGGAATATTCCGTCAAATATTCTCCGACGACGTGAACTTTTTGGTGACCCGTGGCGACAGTCCGGCCCGGATTCATTCCCACAATCCCGTTTTCCGGGCGAGCAAAAAATTCCAGAATTTTCTATGGACTTCTCTCATGGGTGTGAAGACTTGGGCTTGGAATTGGATGGAGAATTGGACTCAAATTTGGAAAGAGAAGGTGGAAGAGTTGAGAAAAGCTTGGAATTGGAAATTGAATTGCTAAAGGAAAAGGATTCTACTCCTTAGAAGATTTGGAGAATATTGAAGCCTATAAATAGAGAAGTTTTCTACAACTTCTACACACCTCTCTACACACACAACACTTGTGTTTTTGTTTTCAAAATTCTTCTTCTTAATTATTTCTGTGAACTTGAAAATTCTTCTTAATTATTTTGTGTGAATTTCAAAAACATGAGTAGCTAATTTTATTATTGATTGAGGATGAATTCCTAGTTCTTAATTTATGTTTTGATTTTTTGTTTTCAATTCTATCTTGAAGTTTTTTGGTAGGCCCGAAAGAATGTTTAATTTTACGGCCTACGGAAATACCGCAAGTGCACGGTGTCGCGATGTAGCACCAGGCACGTGAGTCGATCCACAGAGACGAGGGTGCTTTCGTGTGATCTAAGGCTTCTTCTTCAACTGAATTCTAAGTGTGACAGAGTAACAAAAAAAGTATTTTGCCGATACGGCTGAGTTTGAACTAATTGAACCTAAATTAAGGAAAATGAGATAGTGAGAGAGGATGCTAAGGTCTGCAAATCCACCTACGACCTAAACTATATTTTCACTTCATGAAATTATTCTTATCCTTGTGACAGCTAAGGAAGAGATGTCAAATCTGCCTTATGTCACATATGTTTCTCCAGCTGATAGTTTTGATCGCAACTATGGTATCTATCCTAAGTATCAATTGTCTAACCAAAGTACAATTGATCTGTAGATAAACTTTAGTCTGGTTGAGTTGGGTTGTTGCACAAACAACACAGGGGAGTTCTAACTACAGTGCATCCATGGCTTTGGTATGCACCTTTGTGAGAGCAATGTGTTGGTATGCTAGGATTAAATCTATCTTAAATTAAGCACTTCAAGAATAACACATGACTATGAACACAGTTGTAAATCAGGGTTTCATTGAAACCCTAACAATTGAATTAAAACATCAAGTTAAAATAACAAAGAACAAAAACAGCTCTAATTGACAGCCCTGGCTAATCCAGGCGTGTCTTAAATCATCATCCCCTGCTTCTATTTATACATGCATCCATAAACAGTACCAAACCCTAATTCAAAATTGAAATCAATGTTTAAAATAAAATCAACCCATACCCACGTCGCCTCTGCTCCCTTGTCACGTCGCCTCGAGAATCGTGCTCAATGACTCCCTTGATTGATTTATGAAAAACCCTAGTTTTAGTTTTCTCTAAATTAGCTTCTAGGGTAGAAGCTAAGTGAGAGAAAACTAACCTAGAGTAGTGGTACGGCTAGTAGCAGTGAAGGTGATGGTAGAGTTGGTGGCGGTATGGGTGAAGAAGGTGGAAGAATAAAGCTATGGCGCAGAGTTGGTCCGGGTGAAGGACGGAGGTGTTGCGGAGCGAGCTCATTTCGGGAGAGAAGAAGAAACGAAGGGGAAAGAGAAGAAAAATGAAATTAGGGTTTTGGCTTAAGGTGTATATATGGGGTTCTTTTCTTTGTGGAGCGGAGTAGCGAGAGAGGACGATGAGAATGCCCGAGCGAGCGTAGGATCGATGGAGAAGATCCGAACGGCTCATGTTGGTAAGCGGTTTGGCGTGATATGGTGTTGCGCGAGTGCATCGAGGGTTGATGTATAGCGATGGAGCGACCGTAGGATGCAGCCAGGCGAGATCTCGACGGCTCAGAGTGAGCGGGCTCGGATCCGGGTCGTGGGTAGCTCTAGCCCATGTCTTCCTTGTTGGGTTGCAACTGATTCGCGCGTGGGCTTTGGCTATCTGCTCCATGGATGATCGACTCCAATTCTTCGCTCCTTGGCTCCTCAGATTCTCCGAGCTTTATTTATTGCCTAAAAACACAAAATTAATTAATACAAATATTTATTCTTGAAAACAAATAAAACACGAACTGGGATAATATCTGATTTCTAAGCGCAAAAGATGAGTAAAATGCCAATAAAAAGGTGTATAAATATGCACTATTTGGCACTCATCAAATACCCCCAAACCTGAATTTTACTTGTCCTCAAGTGAAACAGAAATGAAGAAATCCTAACTATACCCTGTCGCAGTCTCTCGAATGCATTTAGCGTATGCACTAAGCCTTTAAACCCCTAGGTGTCCCTAGTGGACGAGTTGTAGTCTCGTGAGGGTTTACAAGAGGTGTACCCACAAAACCTTCTCCAACTTCAGAGTGTAAAAGAGTCTCAAGCCTCCAAGAAGCTATGAGGACATAGAGTTTCGCATGCTAGTAATGAAGTTAGAACTATCGAAGAACGCATTCTCATCCTTAAGTCCGAGCGAGAAGTAACCATACCATATGAAAGAATCGGATTCGATTGTGATCATAAGCCTCGACTTCTGCCTCACCATTAGGGTTTTATGATAATTGCACTCAAAAGATCGCTTTTTTAGTCTCTCATGTGTGCAGCGGGAATAAAGAGAGAAATCCCGCACACGTTGTAGGTAAGAAGGATAACCTTAGAAATAAAACTGGAGACTCCACAAAAGTGTGGACAAAAAGAATCTTTTTCTAATGATCTCTAAGAAAGGAAAATCAACCATTAGTAAGGGGTGGGAGTACTCACTCACTTCTCACCCGATCGGCAATTAATATCACTCTCTCATAAGAAACCATAGAAACGTCTTCAATCTTCGGTCTTCTGGTCTTCAAATGTTGATGACGAACTTCTAAACTTCACAAAACTTGACAATTTTTAACTTTTCTACTCAAATTCCTTGTTGTTTGGATTTTTCTTTTGAACTCTTCTTTACCATGGTGGTAGCAAAAATAAGAAAATAAACTACAATATTTTTTTTTGACTTTTGATTTTTTGAATATTTTTTTTTTTTTTTTTTTTTTTTTTTTTTTTTTTTTAATAAGTTTAAAAAAAAATACAAATACAAATAATGAAACAACTAACTCCATGGACAAAGGACTTTATCACTCAATTTATCCACAACTTGTATTGTCTTGATTTTATAAATTTTATTAATTCTCATCCTATTTTCTTTTCTTTGTTGCACATAAACCTTGGACTATATCAATTTTTCTTTCAATATTCTCGATTAAGCTCCGGTTTGACGATGATGTGTTTCTATGGGTCTTGCTGATTGAGAGAGAGAATGATGCTAACTACAAATCGGTATTTAGAAGGAGTTTTCATCTTTAGACGTCACCCTCATGATTGACAAAAACTAGCACTCAAGAGATCAAAAGTAGTCTTGAAAATGGTGCGAAGTTGGGTAGCTCACCATTCCTACCGGAATTTACGTACGGTGACACACACTCTAATGACTTTTCTAGAAAGTTGCAAAAATTTGAAGGTTGGTGCCTCACTTGATGTAAAATGGGTAGTCTCCACTATGGGTGATCACAATTCTACTAGAATAATATCTAAACAAAGACCTAATTCGCCCCCAGATGGTTAAATCCAACTTTAACGCTCTAATCAACTAAGAAACCCGATTGCGTTTTCCGGTACTTCCAAGTTCTGTTATTTCGGTCAGAATCTCTATGTAAACATAGCTAAAAGCATGCTAGTGACTCTAAAATCTCTAAAAGTTGGAGGTTTTTACAAAAAGAGTTTTTGATTTTTTTTTTTTTTTTTTTTTTGAAAATAAAAGGTAAAATAAAAGACTAAAAACTCTAAATGCAAAATAAAAACTAAAAAAACTCTAAATGCAAATGCACCCCAAACCTAAATCGAACATTGTCCTCAATGTGTCTACATATAGAAAAAATTTAAACAGTCACATACCGAGAGAACTATGCTGATAAGATAAAAGGGAAGAGATTACCGGAAGTCGGCAGAGCAAGGTTAGAGCTTCGTTGATCAAGGCTAGAATCCAACAGATCATATCGGATTAGCACAATATAAGCACAAGAAGACTCAACCGATGCAAGAAAGAAAAATTTAACAAGTCTTACTGGATATATACAATGAAAATTTACTAACAATCTAAAGAGTTACATGAAAATGGGCTTTGGTTTATGTGGGAATTTGGTTTATTGGGTTTTGGTTTGGTTTTTGTGGGCAAAAAGTTTGGTTTATGTGGGTTTGGTTTATTGGGAATTAGTTGTTTGCAACCCAGGATTTGTGAAAAACACAGCCCAGAAGTAGAACCAGATGGATGAGAGAGGCTTGGCAGCCCACGTTGGGTTGAGTTAGGCTCGTTTGGTGTAAGCCCAAGTGGTTGTTTAGCCCAAAGATTTGGGTAATACGGGCTTGCTGTTAAAGGTTTGCTTCAGCCCCAGGTTGTGTGGGATTGATTTGGTTTAAGCCAAAGAAAGGTGGCTTATGTTATGTGGGCTGAAATTGGTTATGTGGGCTGTGTGTACAGACAATTTGGTTTGGCAGCCCAGTTTGAAGAGTGCAAAGCCCCGGGTTATGTGGTCTTCGGGGTTCGGCCAGCGAGCTTGGCAATTCAAGTCGGAGCAGCTCAAGCTCTCCACAGGTTGGCAAGTGCACTCACCGGGTAACACAGACTAGCTCAGGCCACACAAATTAAACACAGCACAAATTAAACACAGGATTGGCAAATTGACAGGGTTATGTGAATGCTTGGTTTCAGGGCATTTGCAGTTAGGCCAACTGATGCAAAAATTAAACACAGCACACAACAAATGCCACACACACACAAGTGATAACCAACATAGAACACAATAGCAATTGAGACCTCAGATGTTGAGTAATACACAACAAGCTAGTTAGTTATCATGCGTACATGCCAATAAGTTTAAGGTTCACAAGGTAGCTAGCATGTGTGTATCTCAGAGGTCATGGACCACTCACCTTACAGGTCGCAGGGCTTGCTTAGCTGATGTTAAGTACTGGTGCACAGACAAAGATATTTAGCCGGCTAGCAAGTGAAGAACAATGAGGCACAGAAGCACAGCAAAGGTTGTAGCTAAACTTAACAGGGTACACTTACAGGCTCAAGCCAAGACAATTAGTGCAGGGGCTGAGTTCATGCTCAGCAGTTGCAGCTTAAGCTCTCAACTACAGGGGTTGAAGTTGGTGCTTGTTAAGGCAACAAGTTTAATGCACTCACAATTCACAAATCTAAATTCCCATGCACAGAGCAGACAGGGTTTCTCACAGATTTAACAGTTTCATGACAGAGATGGGTTATCAAGCATTCAGGTGAATGGAGTTTAAGGGTTTGCAACCTGGCTCAGACTTGCGCCTGGGGGGCTAGCAAGTGGGCAGGGTCTGGCTTTTACACAAAGGTCAAACAACACAAAGGTTCAAGCCTGCAAAGTTTGGGATCATGCTCAGGGCTTTGGCTATCTAAGTTCACTTTCAAATCGCAGCTACTGGGCATTACACAGAATGGAGATTGTAGGTGGAGTCACCAACCTGAGCAGCCAAGATGGCTGTGCTGCTGGAGCCATGCCCAGCTGCTGCTCTTTCCTGCTGTGCAGCCAAGATGGCTGTGCTGCTGCAGCTATGTTCAGCTGCTGTCTTTCCTCAAGTTTCAGGCTTTCCCTTGGTTTCCTTGGGTTGGCTTGCACAGCACAGCCTCACAGCAAGCACAGGTAGGTACCTGTTAATCTCAAAATCGAGTTTCAGTTCACAGAAATGTATAGGTGAAGCAAAGGATTTAAAACAAGTTACAGGTTATAAGTTATACTAAAACAGATGCAAGTTACAAGCTACACTTAAAACAGATGACTATAAGTTACACTAAAACAAAAATAATACAATATGAATATGTACAGGGGAGAAAATCAGTAAAGCTTAGCCGAAAATCAGCAGGGCACACCCAAGTCCCCGGCAACGGCGCCAAAAACTTGGTAGGCCCGAAAGAATGTTTAATTTTACGGCCTACGGAAATACCGCAAGTGCACGGTGTCGCGATGTAGCACTGGGCACGTACGAGTCGATCCACAGAGACGAGGGGTGCTTTCGTGTGATCTAAGGCTTCTTCTTCAACTGAATTCTAAGTGTGACAGAGTAACAAAACAGTATTTTGCCGATACGGCTGAGTTTGAACTAATTGAACCTAAATTAAGGAAAACAGATAGTGAGAGAGGATGCTAAGGTCTGCAAATCCACCTCTGACCTAAACTATATTTTCACTTCATGAAATTATTCTTATCCTTGTGACTTGACTAAGGAAGAGATGTCAAATCTGCCTTATGTCACATATGTTTCTCCGGTGATAGTTTTGATCGCAACTATGGTATCTATCCTAAGTATCAATTGTCTAACCAAAGTACAATTGATCTGTAGATAAACTTTAGTCTGGTTGAGTTGGGTTGTTGCACAAACAACACAGGGGAGTTCTAACTACAGTGCATCCATGGCTTTGGTATGCACTGTGAGAGCAATGTGTTGGTATGCTAGGATTAAATCTATCTTAAATTAAGCACTTCAAGAATAACACATGACTATGAACACAGTTGTAAATCAGGGTTTCATTGAAACCCTAACAATTGAATTAAAACATCAAGTTAAAATAACAAAGAACAAAAACAGCTCTAATTGACAGCCCTGGCTAATCCAGGCGTGTCTTAAATCATCATCCCCTGCTTCTATTTATACATGCATCCATAAACAGTACCAAACCCTAATTCAAAATTCGAAATCAATGTTTAAAATAAAATCAACCCATACCCACGTCGCTCCTGCTCCCTTGTCACGTCGCCTCTGAGAATCGTGCTCAACAGCTCCCTTGATTGATTTATGAGAAAACCCTAGTTTTAGTTTTCTCTAAATTAGCTTCTAGGGTAGAAGCTAAGTGAGAGAAAACTAACCTAGAGTAGTGGTACGGCTAGTAGCAGTGAAGGTGATGGTAGAGTTGGTGGCGGTATGGGTGAAGAAGGTGGAAGAATAGGCTATGGCAGAGAGTTGGTCGGGTGAAGGACGGAGGTGTTGCAGAGCAGAGCTCTGTCGGGAGAGAAGAAGAAACGAAGGGGAAAGAGAAGAAAATGAAATTAGGGTTTTGGCTTAAGGTGTATATATGGGGTTCTTTCTTTGTGGAGCGGAGTAAGCGAGAGGACGATGAGAATGCCCGAGCGAGCGTAGGATCCGATGGAGAAGATCCGAACGGCTCATGTTGGTAAGCGGTTTGGCGTGATCGTGTTGTTGCGAGTGCATCGAGGGTTGATGTATAGCGATGGAGCGACCGTAGGATGCAGCCAGGCGAGATCTCGACGGCTCAGAGTGAGCGGGCTCGGATCCGGGTCGTGGGTAGCTCTAGCCCATGTCTTCCTTGTTGGGTTGCAACTGATTCGCGCGTGGGCTTTGGCTATCTGCTCCATGGATGATCGACTCCAATTCTTCGCTCCTTGGCTCCTCAGATTCTCCGAGCTTTATTTATTGCCTAAAAACACAAAATTAATTAATATAAATATTTATTCTTGAAAACAAATAAAACACAGAACTGGGATAATATCTCGATTTCTAAGCGCAAAAGATGAGTAAAATGCCAATAAAAAGGTGTATAAATATGCACTATTTGGCACTCATCAAATACCCCCAAACCCGAATTTTACTTGTCCTCAAGTGAAACAGAAATGAAGAAATCCTAACTATACCGTCGCAGTCTCTCGAATGCATTTAGCGTATGCACTAAGCCTTTAAACCCCTAGGTGTCCCTAGTGGACGAGTTGTAGTCTCGTGAGGGTTTACAAGAGGTGTACCCACAAAACCTTCTCCAACTTGTGAGTGTAAAAGAGTCTCAAGCCTCCAAGAAGCTATGAGGACATAGAGTTTCGCATGCTAGTAATGAAGTTAGAACTATCGAAGAACGCATTCTCATCCTTAAGTGCCGAGCGAGAAGTAACCATACCATATGAAAGAATTCGGATTCGATTGTGATCATAAGCCTCGACTTCGCCTCACCATTAGGGTTTTATGATAATTGCACTCAAAAAGATCGCTTTTTTAGTCTCTCATGTGTGCAGCAGGAATAAAGAGAGAAATCCCGCACACGTTGTAGGTAAGAAGGATAACCTTCCGAAATAAAACTGAGACTCCACAAAAGTGTGGACAAAAGAATCTTTTTCTAATGATCTCTAAGAAAGGAAAATCAACCATTAGTAAGGGGTGGGAGTACTCACTCACTTCTCACCCGATCGGCAATTAATATCACTCTCTCATAAGAAACCATAGAAACGTCTTCAATCATGGTCTTCGGTCTTCAAATGTTGATGACGAACTTCTAAACTTCACAAAACTTGACAATTTTTAACTTTTCTACTCAAATTCCTTGTTGTTTGGATTTTTCTTTTTGAACTCTTCTTTACCATGGTGGTAGCAAAAATAAGAAAATAAACTACAATATTTTTTTTTGACTTTTGATTTTTTGAATATTTTTTTTTTTTTTTTTTTTTTTTTTTAATAAGTGAAAATAAAAATACAAATACAAATAATGAAACAACTAACTCCATGGACAAAGGACTTTATCACTCAATTTATCCACAACTTGTATTGTCTTGATTTTATAAATTTTATTAATTCTCATCCTATTTTCTTTTCTTTGTTGCACATAAACCTTGGACTATATCAATTTTTCTTTCAATATTCTCGATTCCGCTCCGCTGGTTCTTGTGATGATGTGTTTCTATGGGTCTTGCTTGATTGAGAGAGAATGATGCTAACTACAAATCGGTATTTAGAAGGAGTTTTCATCTTTAGACGTCACCCTCATGATTGACAAAAACTAGCACTCAAGAGATCAAAAGTAGTGCTGAAAATGGTGCGAAGTTGGGTAGCTCACCATTCCTACCCGGAATTTACGTACGGTGACACACACTCTAACTGCTTTTCTAGAAAGTTGCAAAAATTTGAAGGTTGGTGCCTCACTTGATGTAAAATGGGTAGTCTCCACTATGGGTGATCACAATTCTACTACCGAATATCTAAACAAAGACCTAATTCGCCCTCCTGGATGGTTAAATCCAACTTTAACGCTCTAATCAACTAAGAAACCCGATTGCGTTTTCCGGTACTTCCAAGTTCTGTTCTTTCGGTCAGAATCTCTATGTAAACATAGCTAAAAGCATGCTAGTGACTCTAAAATCTCTAAAAGTTGGAGGTTTTTACAAAAAGAGTTTTTGATTTTTTTTTTTTTTTTTTTGAAAATAAAAGGTAAAATAAAAGACTAAAAACTCTAAATGCAAAATAAAAACTAAAAAAAACTCTAAATGCAAATGCACCCCCAAACCTAAATCGAACATTGTCCTCAATGTGTCTACATATAGAAAAAATTTAAACAGTCACATACCGAGAGAACTATGCTGATAAGATAAAAGGGAAGAGATTACCGGAAGTCGGCAGAGCAAGGTTAGAGCTTCGTTGATCAAGGCTAGAATCCAACAGATCATATCGGATTAGCACAATATAAGCACAAGAAGACTCAACCGATGCAAGAAAGAAAAATTTAACAAGTCTTACTGGATATATACAATGAAAATTTACTAACAATCTAAAGAGTTACATGAAAATGGGCTTTGGTTTATGTGGGAATTTGGTTTATTGGGTTTTGGTTTGGTTTTTGTGGGCAAAAAGTTTGGTTTATGTGGGTTTGGTTTATTGGGAATTAGTTGTTTGCAACCCAGGATTTGTGAAAAACACAGCCCAGAAGTAGAACCCAGATGCACAGTAGGCTTGGCAGCCCACGTTGGGTTGAGTTGGGCTCGGTTTGGTGTAAGCCCAAGTGGTTGTTTAGCCCAGCAGTTTGGGTAATACGGGCTTGCCTGTTAAAGGTTTGCTTCAGCCCAGTTGTGTGGGATTCAGATTTGGTTTAAGCCCAGCAGTGTGGCTTATGTTATGTGGGCTGAAATTGGTTATGTGGGCTGTGTGTACAGACAATTTGGTTTGGCAGCCCAGTTTGAAGAGTGCAAAGCCCTGGTTATGTGGTGCTGGGTTCAGTTGTGCAGAGCTTGGCAATTCAAGTCTGAGAGCAGCTCAAGCTCTCCACAGGTTGGCAAGTGCACTCACCGGGTAACACAGACTAGCTCAGGCCACACAAATTAAACACAGCACAAATTAAACACAGGATTGGCAAATTGACAGGGTTATGTGAATGCTTGGTTTGTGGCATTTGCGGTTAGCTAACTGATGCAAAAATTAAACACAGCACACAACAAATGCCACACACACACAAGTGATAACCAACATAGAACACAATAGCAATTGAGACCTCAGATGTTGAGTAATACACAACAAGCTAGTTAGTTATCATGCGTACATGCCAATAAGTTTAAGGTTCACAAGGTAGCTAGCATGTGTGTATCTCAGAGGTCATGGACCACTCACCTTACAGGTCGCAGGGCTTGCTTAGCTGATGTTAAGTACTGGTGCACAGACAAAGATATTTAGCCGGCTAGCAAGTGAAGAACAATGAGGCACAGAAGCACAGCAAAGGTTGTAGCTAAACTTAACAGGGTACACTTACAGGCTCAAGCCAAGACAATTAGTGCGGGGCCGAGTTCATGCTCGGCGATTGCAGCTTAAGCTCTCAACTACGGGGTTGAAGTTGGTGCTTGTTAAGGCAACAAGTTTAATGCACTCACAATTCACAAATCTAAATTCCCCGTACAGAGGCAGACAGGGTTTCTCACAGATTTAACAGTTTCATGACAGAGATGGGTTATCAAGCATTCAGGTGAATGGAGTTTAAGGGTTTGCAACCTGGCTCAGACTTGCAGCTTCAGGGGCTAGCAAGTGGGCAGGGTCTGGCTTTTACACAAAGGTCAAACAACACAAAGGTTCAAGCCTGCAAAGTTTGGGATCATGCTCAGGGCTTTGGCTATCTAAGTTCACTTTCAAATCGCGACTCTCGGGCATTACAGAATGGAGATTGAGGTGGAGTCACCAACCCGAGCAGCCAAGATGGTCGTGTCTTGCTGGAGCCATGCCCAGCTTGCTCTTTCTGCTGTGCAGCCAAGATGGTGGTCTTCTTGCAGCCTATGTTCATTTCTTTGTCTTTCCTCAAGTTTGTGCTTTCCCTTGGTTTCCTTGGGTTGGCTTGCACAAAGACACCTCACAAAGAAGTACGTAGGTACCCGTTAATCTCAAAATCGAGTTTGATTCACGTAAATGTATAGGTGAAGCAAAGGATTTAAAACAAGTTACAGGTTATAAGTTATACTAAAACAGATGCAAGTTACAAGCTACACTTAAAACAGATGACTATAAGTTACACTAAAACAAAAATAATACAATATGAATATGTACAGGGGAGAAAATCAGTAAAGCTTAGCCGAAAATCACAGGCACACCCAAGTCCCGCAACGGGCGCCAAAAACTTGGTAGGCCCGAAAGAATGTTTAATTTTACGGCCTACGGAAATACCGCAAGTGCACGGTGTCGCGATGTAGCACTGGGCACGTACGAGTCGATCCACAGAGACGAGGGGTGCTTTCGTGTGATCTAAGGCTTCTTCTTCAACTGAATTCTAAGTGTGACAGAGTAACAAAACAGTATTTTGCCGATACGGCTGAGTTTGAACTAATTGAACCTAAATTAAGGAAAACAGATAGTGAGAGAGGATGCTAAGGTCTGCAAATCCACCTCTGACCTAAACTATATTTTCACTTCATGAAATTATTCTTATCCTTGTGACAGCTAAGGAAGAGATGTCAAATCTGCCTTATGTCACATATGTTTCTCCAGCTGATAGTTTTGATCGCAACTATGGTATCTATCCTAAGTATCAATTGTCTAACCAAAGTACAATTGATCCGTAGATAAACTTTAGTCCTGGTTGAGTTGGGTTGTTGCACAAACAACACGGGGAGTTCTAACTACAAGTGCATCCATGGCTTTGGTATGCACTTTGTGAGAGCAATGTGTTGGTATGCTAGGATTAAATCTATCTTAAATTAAGCACTTCAAGAATAACACATGACTATGAACACAGTTGTAAATCGGGTTTCATTGAAACCCTAACAATTGAATTAAAACATCAAGTTAAAATAACAAAGAACAAAAATAACTCTAATTGTGACTCTGGCTAATCCAGGCGTGTCTTAAATCATCATCCCCTGCTTCTATTTATACATGCATCCATAAACAGTACCAAACCCTAATTCAAAATTCGAAATCAATGTTTAAAATAAAATCAACCCATACCCACGTCGCTCCTGCTCCCTTGTCACGTCGCCTCTGAGAATCGTGCTCAACAGCTCCCTTGATTGATTTATGAGAAAACCCTAGTTTTAGTTTTCTCTAAATTAGCTTCTAGGGTAGAAGCTAAGTGAGAGAAAACTAACCTAGAGTAGTGGTACGGCTAGTAGCAGTGAAGGTGATGGTAGAGTTGGTGGCGGTATGGGTGAAGAAGGTGGAAGAATAGGCTATGGCAGAGAGTTGGTCGGGTGAAGGACGGAGGTGTTGCAGAGCAGAGCTCTGTCGGGAGAGAAGAAGAAACGAAGGGGAAAGAGAAGAAAATGAAATTAGGGTTTTGGCTTAAGGTGTATATATGGGGTTCTTTGCTGTGGAGCGGAGTAGCGAGAGGACGATGAGAATGCCCGAGCGAGCGTAGGATCTGATGGAGAAGATCTGAACGGCTCATGTTGGTAAGCGGTTTGGCGTGATCTGGTGTTGCGCGAGTGCATCGAGGGTTGATGTATAGCGATGGAGCGACCGTAGGATGCAGGCAGGGCGAGATCTCGACGGCTCAGAGTGAGCGGGCTCGGATCCGGGTCGTGGGTAGCTCTAGCCCATGTCTTCCTTGTTGGGTTGCAACTGATTCGCGCGTGGGCTTTGGCTATCTGCTCCATGGATGATCGACTCCAATTCTTCGCTCCTTGGCTCCTCAGATTCTCCGAGCTTTATTTATTGCCTAAAAACACAAAATTAATTAATATAAATATTTATTCTTGAAAACAAATAAAACACAGAATTTGGGATAATATCTGATTTCTAAGCGCAAAAGATGAGTAAAATGCCAATAAAAAAGGTGTATAAATATGCACTATTTGGCAATCAATCTTTATTAATTGAGTTAGAATGTACCTTACAAGAAGGAAGTGAAATCAAGAATGTAATTGCTACTCAGACTTTCTCCTTCTCTAAACTTCTCTCCACCTCGAAAAGATCCCTCCATTTCTAAGCTCGTCTGCCTTTATATGGATACATTACATGATAGATTAAGTCATTCTTTTATTTTTCGGATTCATTTCATGGCACTCTAAGTATTCAAATGCAATTCAACACTCCTAAATCTAGTTCTTCACATTTTCTCAGTTCAAGTCATGTCCATAAAGGTTTATATTACCCATCTGTGATATCTTCGCAATGTGTCGCTTATGGATTTCGTAAGGGTCTTGTGTTAATATATTCTCATCCTACATATCCTGGCTTCTTCTCTGCAGTTCCTCTCAATAAGGAGAGAATATCATGAGAATTAGTACTTCAAATGCCGCCACTGTTTATTTTTCATATTTTTCAGATTAGGCTGACTCTCAGATTTCTATTGCACTGATAATGTAAGACTTTTCTCCTTCCATCCATTTCTTTGACACGTCTCTTTTTTAACTTGCTTTTTCTCAATCACTATGTTCACTTTCGATTAAATGTGTTTGGCTTTCGAAAGAAACCTTCTTTCTATATATACTTTCTTTACTCCTCTCTTCTTTTTCTTTTACTTTCTTCTTGTTTCTTTTCTCGCAACTTTTCTTCATATCCCTTCAACTGTTTCACATCGTAGTTCTTTTCCTTTCACTTCTTTTCTTTTGATCTTCAATTTTCATCCCCATTTTGAAAATGCCTCCAAATGTCAGGGGAATATGAAGTTTCTCTGGATGAAAGCAAAAAGATTTAAGATAAAGGTTTCATGCGACCACTATCTCAATCAAGAATCTAATCCATTCTTCTCGCTAACTCAAGTTTCATCATCGTGATGACTTAAAATCATGTTCTGCTATAGGTTTGAGGCAATATCACGGCTCGGCAAATATTGCCTGCCGAGCAAATACGTTTATTGAGCAAACATTGCTAGTTTGATGAATTATTGTAGCAAGATCAAAATAAATAGATAATTTAAGATAATCACTATTGGGTCAAGTAAATAAATAAAATGTTGATCATGAAATCAACATAAAATTATCGAGTATTTGAATCATTAATCATGTTTCACAGAGTCTGATTTCAAAACTCTAATTTTATCGGGAAAGATGATTATTGCAAATCAATCTACAGAGGAAGATGAGAACAAGGCATGATGACGACTCACACTGGAGTGTAAAGAACCAGCAGGTCGAATGCAAAAAACAGCTCCTGAGACCTGAAGTAGAAAGAATGATTAAATGGCTATTCCAACCATTTATTGAAAATGCTCTGGTAATATAACACAAATAATTGGTCATGAATCGAGGAACCACTACAGGCCATGGGATCCTGGGTTCAGGCTGTGGACCAGCGATACTGCCACAAACTTGATCCGTTAGAGAAGAAGTTTGAACCTACATGAGCAACTGAGAAATTAGGCAAAATCATTAAAACATGGGACCTATTGCTTGGTGTGTTTTGAGCCACCCTTTGCTGGTCAAGGGGATGTGCTCTGTCACTGCAGGTCTCGTGAAGTTCCCCTGGGCCTCCCGAGAGTTTCAGTGATTCATGCGCGCTTGAGCAAATACTCCTCCAGAAAATATAAGGTAACTGTATTAGCCAAACTAGTAGAAATAGATAATGAAAATGATAAATAAACAGAATTATGGTAGGATCAATACTGGCTAGGGTGATGGCTGCCAGGTGAGCACGGTCCCATACTTTCCGCTATATCTATGCTCATATTCAGGAAATTTCCAATATAAACTGACTTTTATGAATTATTGTGGGAACTTCTATGAGATGAGAGATAATATTAATACAATAAAATAGAATGATGGAGGTGGGACCGGGCAATAGCCAAGGAATGGTCGACGGCCAATGGGCATCATCCATAGCACTCTTCCCAATTTTATGTAATTTTTCATGATTTTAGGAATTTTTCATAAAATCAGAGAGATTGTTAAAAATCAAGGTATTTTGTTGAAATCGGGGGAGTTTTCAGGAATCAAGAAACTAAACAACAAATAATAATAAAT
Organism: Papaver armeniacum; assembly: GCA_023531295.1. Taxonomy (NCBI): domain Eukaryota; kingdom Viridiplantae; phylum Streptophyta; class Magnoliopsida; order Ranunculales; family Papaveraceae; genus Papaver; species Papaver armeniacum. The sequence goes on from JAJJWW010015718.1 coordinate 17,450, forward strand.
ACGAGTGTGTGGACCGCTAGGTATTGGCTTAGCTGGCCAGAGCCAGTCCCACGAGTTTCACTATAATAATTTTCTATAAGATTTTAGATAGTATCTGTAAAATTAGGAATTTCTTCATGGTTTAGGAAAATTCATAAAATCAAGGAATTTTCATAATTTGAGAGAAATAATAAAATAATGGGACGTGAGGTGGGACCGCCACTAGGCATGGCTTAATGGCCGTGCCTACTCCTGCGACACCTTCCCCTAATTTTATTGCTGAAAATCATGATTAAATTTCTGAAACTAAGGAGATTTAGTCAACGAGAATTTTCATGATCTAGAAAACAGTTGTGGGCTATGAGTTTATAAAATCGACGCGGACCGGGTCACCAAGATGACCTACTAACCATTTAGCCTAAATGTTTGCTAATATTTTATTATTAGTATTTTTCCTTCCATTTTGTATAGGTTCACCACTATTCAGTATTTTGAAATGCTCGCTTACATTCAAATGATGGTCCAGGCATTATCGTTAAAGGTTAATAAATTATTTAAATGTAGCTATTCGGATGCCCGTGATGCATGTCTCGTTGAATATTTATCACTAACCTGGAATTACCGGGAAGAACCACGAATTGAAGTGATTTAAATATAACTAAGAATCGTAGGAACATTACCGATATTCGCGATGGTAGATAATTAATCGATGTTCTGATACTAGCAGGCTTCATCGGTGGAGGTTAATTACCGAGGGTCAGCACATGAACTACTGAGTGTCAGTATTCTCTGTGGTTAGTCAGAAAATGATGTTTATCCCAAGACGTTATCGTCTATACTAGCGTATATGTTGTCTGTGATTAATTCAATCTTTATGAGTTCGAGTAAAGTATGAGATGCCGTATTCAAAATGAGACTACACATCTACATCTTCCGTAGACTTCTTTGATTAAAGGTTTGGCATGAGCTTTCACGCTAGGAGACAGTCTCACACTCATCCGATTGTTTGATCTCAGAGTAATAACAATGGGCTGTGATTCATGAGATGCTGTGGCCTCACTGGGAGACTTACATCTACATATACTTGGTAGACACTTTCTGGGCCACGTAGATTTACAAAGAGCTTTCATGCTTAATGAGACATGAGCCTCAATACTCATCCAACATGCACTTATGTATAGTTTTTGTTAATTTTACTTCCTGTCGGGCAATCTACCATTCATTAAGCTCACATGCAGGGAAACAACATAAGTCTTGGCCAAGATTTATCAATGGTGATTTTCCAGCATAAAGTCAGATATTTGGCAATTGAATCCAGTCATGGCAAGATAATGCACACGGATTGACTAAATGAGCAACCATGATCGAACCCTGCAGGGAAGGAGCATCATCCGCGATAGAACTGTGGAACCATGATCTGATGGTGGAACTCTGGTCGATTTAGGATCAAGGGTCGGGACCGTAAAAGAAATCCTTATTTGTAATATCGCCGTTTTCATGGTTAAGGAACAAATAAAATGTAATTTATTCAATGAGATAAAAAATTTTGTCCATGAGCTTTCTTTCACGAAAAAATAATTTTATTTTAATATGAGATTTTGCACAAAGGAATAAACTCTCGCTTTCCCAAAGGTGGATGCTCGTGACGAGAATTTTTTTGAACAAAAGACGGCGCCCTGCTAGTAATAAATTGTTTATGAGCCATGAAAACTTTTATCTCCTCATCTCCTTCTAAAATCTTGAAAATATGTTTCTTTCAAAGACAAGATCATGGCGTAGGAGCAAAAATATATAGATATATTTTTCAAATTTACATGAGTTTCACGTTTAATATATATATTGAGAAAATCATTGTTTTATCTGAAATAATCATGGCGCAGAGAACACATGTGGAAATAATATTTTAAAGCGTGAGTATTCACAATTGTAATAGACGCTCATTCACTTTGAAAACTTTGAATGTTTATACTTAAAATTTTACGCATGGTTTCGGTTATGAAAATCAATTCATGATTTAACAAATAATTTTATTCGCTTCCTTTGGTGTTTGAAGGAGCGAACTAGACTCTCAGATTAATCACTACAACTAGTGAAACAAACATAAGAGTTGGATGGTTATTATTTGTAGACTCATGCAGAAGACATTTATGCCAAGATCATTGCTCGTCGAAGCCTCGCGCTTTGTATGAACGGGATGTACTGGTGGGAAGTACTACGAGAATGACCGACTCCCATGATATTACCTAAAGATGGTGTTTCAGAGATAACATCTCTACTGGGCGAAACTTTTGTGGGGTAGAAACAGGCCTTCCAGGAACCCTCCCAGGCGACGGTGAGACATCCTCTGCACTGTGCTGTACTCTGGTTATTTACTGCCTTTACTTGATGTGATGATCGTAGTGAGATCCTGACTACTGTAGACTCCACTTTAAATGGAAGAAAGTCTACTGGGAGCGAGAACTAAGTAAGGGACTATATTGATGTTAGTAAATGACGGTAGTCCCAGTTTTCATTTTCTTGGTGAGTTGTTAGCGCCTCGTAAATGATCAGGTTCGTGGCAATTAGGATCACGAGACCAAGGTTTGTTATTTCTTTCATTTTTGCTCCAATAATTAACACTTCCATCTTCAACTTGTTCCTGGCAAAAACTTACGAACTGCATCTAATGTAATAGTCGCACGTGAAGTATCCTCTTTTCAAAGGTGATCATAGCATCTCTTTTAATGAAATAATAATAATTATTGATGAATCAGAGAAATCATCGAGATAAGCATCATGCTGATGAAGCTTCTCTTTATAGATAGTGGAATATGGACTCCCCTGCAAACCTTTGAACTCACGGAGGCGGCTGGGCGCTGGTTAATGGAGACGGCATTGCTGAGCCTAAAATGATTTAGAGACTTCCACCTCACCCCAATGGGCATATCTCTGCACCCTTCAGAAGTAAGGAAATTATTTAAAAAGGCGAAATAAAAGAACTCTTAGGACTTGTCTTTCAGATTGGTATGTTATCTGAATGTTTCGCCATATCCTTTGTCCATTTCTTCAATTTCTAATTTGATATGTTGTAGAGGACAATCACGAAGAGAATGGTATATGACCCATCCTCAGATTCTTCACTAATTGTCTCTCACTGTCACTTGCACAAGATAAGGTAAACCAGTCCCAGACAGCTTGTTGTAAAAACACTGTTATAGCCAGACCATTCGCTTGTCTTGAAAGGTTATATTGATTTAATTATTGATTCATTTAGATCAAGACCTGATTGACATGAGTACAGGCTTATAAAGCATCTGTTTCGTACTGAGGAACATCACTAGAACTCTGTCACTGGGATCACATAATCGAGGCGTGCTCTCAAGAGAGGATAACAATGTCCTTTGCAGTATGCCCTGTGGTAGCATTCTTGTGAGATTTACATGGCACTGGAGAGCCCGAAAACCACGAGTGTTGACCGTTAAATTGATCGTCATGACTGGCGGGACCGTCACCCTCAGTGTGATTTGTTGAATTCTCTCTTTTATTTTCCTTTATTCTTTGTATGACCCGATAGATGGATCCGGCAGTAAAAATTCGATGTAAAGACCAGTATCGCTGGAGGTGTCTTGATTTGGCGACTTAATAAAAGACCTGGTGGACATCACCTGACCGTGGGAAGTTATGAATCCCGTCAGAATGGGCCGCTTGTATGTCGATGTTGCTCAGAGTCGAGGAACATCAAATGACATGGAATCAGCATGAACTTCCAGTAATTTAATCAGAGACTGAGTGCTGTCACATGAGAAAAGAATCATCAATCTCGGGAGTTGTAGACAGCTAAATAAAGCGCAGGTATATTTGTGATTTGTAATCAGCGAATTTTCTATTTATAAACTCCTGATGTGTTATATCTTTCACCAAGATGTCCATTAATGCGCCCTTTTAATATGTTACAGAAGAGACAGATGAATATATTTTGTTGAGGATTTACTATCTCATTCCTCACCCATTGGTACTTAAACCAGTATTCGAAGTGTGTGTTGTATCTCTAGTTTGTAGAGTGATGAGAACATCTTGTAGAAGACTCTTGGATTATGCCCACCAACAGGCTAGGCTGAAGACTTTCATGAGTACAATATCAGGTCTATACATCTTGATATGCGAACTACCAATTTAAAGTCCGCTTCATGTGTAACACTGTGAATGATTAGCTGATGAAGCCTCAAGATATGGTTTGAGACTGGTTGCTGGAAGCTGAGACCATGAATGATTACGCCCAGATCCTTGTCGGCTGCTTAATCATGGATGGTGTTACTTCAGAGATTATCGTTGATGTCGATACTATGGTTGGGAAGGTTCAACGACTTGTAAAGCTAGAACCATGATTATAGACATAATCTTTGCTCCTATCCAGCTGAAAGCATTTATATTCACGAACTAGTTGATGAGTTGGACGCCAATATGAAGGTACACTGAGAGTTCGAACGGAATGCCCTAAAGCATAACTTTACCAGGAACTGGTTTACGGGTGAGTTTGATGTTGTCAGGAGGTAGACAGCACTCAGCTTACACCGAGGGACATTAAGTAAGAGAAAGTTCCTGAATCATGTGGCTTGTGAGAGAAACCCGCTGATGAAGTTTCCTGAATCACTCCTGCCGCCTAAGATATGTTGAAGGAGTTAGTGCCATCCATGGGCTAAATGATGTTGCATATGCTTCTGCAGCTTCATCATGGACAATGAAGACTTAATTGATTGTAGTTTCAGTTGCATCTTTGACTGGGTTGGTGTTGAAATTCAATGTGTCATCGCCGAGATACTCAGTGCGCCTTTACTGTAGTACAATTTGATGGCTTCTTAGATGCTTGAGCGAAGATAAGGTCTTGCCATCGAATGTCTTAGGGTCAATTATTGGTTCTGAGGTATCTTCCATTGGTCCATGATCCCTTTCTTTTGCCGGTGAGATGGGTAGATTCACACTGCAGCGCATATCGTTATGATTTTGTAGAACATATGTACTACAGGAGAAAACGCCCCAAAGTGTGTTCTTTGCTACATGGACATCGCAATGAATATTTCATTGCTTGATTCGGAGAAACGCCGATTCAACCACTTGGTAAAATACTAATGCGTAGTTGCCCATTCATAACGCCTTGTAGAGTTGCTAGAGAATGAATCTTGCGTTAGGGATAGTATGTAAAGTAAATGACATAGACATAGAATGAGACTTGCCTGAAAAGTGACTTCTCGATGAATGTCTGATGATTTGGTGTTCTGCTTCAACCTTGTTAAAGTTTTAAAATTCTCGGTGCACTTTCTGATGATGGAAACATTCGCCAAATCTTCCGGGACTTAACTTCTTCGCTGGAGAGATGTACAAAAAGGCGCTAGGGTACTCATCTTTTCAGCGTGATCTGACGCTCACTGATGGAGCATACAGACCCTGATCTTCTCCCGATTATGTGAAACTTGGTTTTGGTCTGTGTTGAACTTATGTTCACTGAGAGGACAGATTTCTGAGTGCCTTCAAAGGTCTCAGCTGAGATGGGAGCATGAGTAGCTTCTGTCGAGTGATGCATGGATCCTATGGTTGGGAATATGATACAAAGCATCGCTAACGCTTTTCCGTAAATTCGCTTTCCGACCAGGGTATAGTCCCACACATCTCTTGCATGTGATGGGAGGCTCAAGAATTATTTCCTTAATGACTTCGGGGTATACTTGTTCATTGTTGGGAACATGTCTCTCCTTTGCGCTTTCAGAGCAATTCACGTCGACCAAGGATCAATCGCTTCTTTTGATAAAGCGGTTTCAAAGATAAAGGTTCGATCGTGGGAGGATTTGTATACTATCACTCAACAGCTTATTGGGATCGTCTTCTTTTTAAAAATGTGTTTAAAATCGCGTAGCTTGTTATGGGATGATTGATTTAACTCGTGGGGTTTTAACGATAGACTTTCCCATTTTCTTCATTGGTTTTTCAGAGATACAACTTGATTGCACCATCTTGACCCACATCCAGGAGTCTGACCACCTCTTTCAGCTCAGTGAACCAGGCTTGGATCAAGAACTCAAGTTGGTCGAGTATTTATGCATCTGCGATCCTCTGCTTAGCCAAGGAGCCGAGGTATGCTTGCGCGGTGGCTATTTCCGCTTGTTCTCTCTCTCTGCAATGTGTTATACAGGGAAGGTCGAGGTTTTTACGCTGATCGACGCTCCATACTTGCAGATCTCGCGCTTCCAGCTTTTAATTTTTCCCGCAGTTTTTACGCAGAGTTTCGGATTCCTTCCCATAAAGCCTTCCGGCGGTAGAAAACAAGATTTTTCCAATGAAATGGCAGAGATCGACTGCCGCTGATACACAGTCGCCACAACACGCTCTTTAATGCTTGATCATGACACCTGTGGCCTGACTCGAATCTTTTCATTGCATTTACTGATGTTCATTGTTCCTCTCAAACATTCTTCCAAGATCGTGAGGAATTTTCACATGTGCAGTGATTTAGAGAAGGCATTAATCATTTTCCTAATGTTGATAGTTCCGTGCAGGTCATATACTGTGTGTATGCCCTTTGAAGAGGAACCTTATGAGACAGAAAGAGGTAATTATGGTCAGTGATTTATGGACACAGGATGTCTTGTCTTTTCCATGGTTCTCCATTATGTGTCTCCAAATCTTCCTTATGTTTGTGAAATTTGATTATCTTGTTTGAGGACTGTCTGCAGCTTTTTTTACTGGATTTCTTTTGCTGCTACTCCACTATGAATTAAATGGCTGGATCATCTGAGATGTCTTTTTCTTTCTTCCTGAGTTCCTCCGACATCTTGTCAAAAAGATTTTGAGATAATTGGCATGCCCTTCCTGCAGCGCACCATGTCGGCTCCCATTTCGCAAGAGTCTCTTGCACTTTGATGAGATCAGCACCCAGAGGTGGTGGGTTTCTCCCCACTTGTGTTTGATTATAGAGATGCATCTTTCACAGGGAGGAGAGTAATATCACCACCACAAAGCGTTGTTAGAGGCCTGGAATTGTTTCCTAATATCTCATTTTGTTGTTATCATGGTAGTATAGTGTCGCTTACAACCGTAACCAACCCGCACTGGTATCTTCACCATCCAGGAAACCGTGAGATTTGCAGAATCGAAATTAATCTCCCAACGTGGTCGCCAACTGTAGGATGTGTGGGGAAAATCATCGGTTGGTTTTTACAATTGAAGAGTCAAACATGGGAGACTTTCTCCGAACCGAAATGCAATGTTGAACTCACACAAAGATGCACCGCAATAAGGGAGGCTTAAGTTCTCGAGAGAGATCAACATGTGGCATCTCGGTTTAAACTAAGAATAATGGCCGCTCAGCTTGCTCACTGCGTGATTTGTTGATTTTCCACCCACCGCTGGTCGACTCTTCCAACTCGATTGCATCATTTGCTCACATTCTCATCGTGGTGAACATACTACACAAGAGATCAGCCTGTAATTGCTATAAAATCCTACAATACACTCCACAAGAATTCATAATATCTAACACATATTTAAGATCATAATCGATTTCTTTATTAATCGAAAGGAATGGTGAAGAAGTGAAATCAAGAATGTAATTACTACTCTAGACTTTTCTCCCCAACTTTTGTCCACTTCTAAAAAAAGATCCTCCTTTCTTAAGTCTGTTTACTTTTACATGAGTATTGTTAATAGTGGCTGACCGCTTGGTTATCCTTTATTTCTTAGATTGATCATATGCTACCTCGCAAGTATTCAATGTTAACTGCACAATTCTCAAATCTCGCTAGGTCTTCACATCTTTCTCTTTGTTCAGTCATTGCCATCCGCTATGTAGCCATTATTATAACGCATCCGATATCTTCGCAATGCAACAGCAGATTTCGGCGGTCTTGCGTTGCTGCATATTCGACCACATTCTTGCCTCTTCATGTCTCTCCGGCGAGAGGAATGTCATGAGAACAGTACTTTCAAAATGCCGCACCGTTTCATTTTTTCATACGTCAGAGATCGATACGATTCGTACTTTGCCGCAGACTTAGTTACACGTATCTCTTCCTCCATCCATTTCTTGACACGCCTTTTTCAACTCGCTTTTCTCAACTGTCATGTATACTTCAGGATGAATGTGGTTTGTTTTTCAGAAACCTTCATATATACTTTTCTTACTCTCTCTCTTCTTTACTTTCTTGTTTCTCGCACTTTTCAACATCTCTCCGTAACTTCAGCCGCTATCAAAATCTTTTTTCCTTGTTTTTTTTGGTCTTCATTTTCTTCATTCTATACTTGAAATGCTTCATGGTCGTAGTATAGCTTCTCTCGACAAAGCAAAAGATTTCAAGATGTGTCTACGTTAACCACCATTCCTAATTCAGAATCTAAATCCATTCTTTCAGCTTAAAACTGCTTCTGAAAACAGATGATCAGAATGCCACTTGTTGGAATGATTCACGCCTTCCCATTCCCTCTCACATCTCCGATCTTCCTTATTTTATGAAATTCTCACACTTTAAACTCTCGCTGGACATCTACCAACCGAGCGGGGATTGTATCCGCTTAATGCTTGAGTTCACAACTGTGGTGGCTGTAAGGAGATTCTTTATCTGTAAGCTGCAGATCCTAAATTTGTGATTTGAGATATTCACGAAAAGATATGCAAAGCTTCTTCAAAACTATGATAAGAAGATAGACGATAAAACTTCAAACAAGTTTCCGCCTAAGAGAAAAGAAAACAAGGTCATATAAAATACTATGCAGGATATTGATCGTATCTCCTTAGTAAGAATAATGTTCTCATCATTCTAAAGAGACATGACAAAGGCTTTCATATTTTGAAAGGACTCACATTTTAAACACATGTGCTCTCATGTAATCTCGCCATCACATCAATTCTTTGGTTTTTAATCGTCTAAAAAGCTAAAGAGGTATACTTCCTAAATTTCGCTCGCCTTTATAATTCGCATCTTTTTATACCTATTAATCTAAGTAATTTTCAGACATTGGCTGAGAAAGAGCTACAAAGAAATACTAAGGCAGTACCCCAGCAACACTCCGTCTGATCACTTGATGAAGCAGCATTTTTTTTATTATTTTAACAATATGTCTCGTTTACTTCTCATTCGTGGTACAAGGTTGCTGGAAGGCTTTATAGCTAGGGGCTATATCCCGAGTTATAAGACCAAAGCCAAAGGTAAAGGTCTTCTTCTAGGAGGAAGTCTATCGCCCACCTTCAAAGAATGCAAGATCTATTCCTTCCTTTCCAATCCTCAACCAAATAAAGTCTAATAGATAATGGTGACATTGAGGCTTCTCTAAAGGAGAATTCTCCAATCGAATCTTCTATATGCAATCGTTTGGAAGATCTTCCACTCACAGTGGAATGAGATGATCGCTTCTAAATGCAAAAGATCTGCAGATTCCTGATGCCTTTATTGCAGGGTGATGATTTTCAGTCTCTGATTGACTCCCAAAATAAATTGGTGTCTTGGTAAATTATCTCTTATTTTCATACTGACTTTTAAGTTATATCTTGATAATTTTTGCATTTTCCTTTATAGTCCCAGAGAGCTTCCTTCATTGTCGTCTCAGACTGGTGTACAAGCAGATTCTCAAAGAAGAATCTTCAACTCGTAAGAAAATAAGAATTTGAAACTGTCAGCTAAGCCAAGAGAAAATGGCATTGAATCGAATCATGCATTTTCATGAGAAGACCAAGCAACTGGAATGATTCTTCCACTGTAAATGGGCTAGATATCTAGTCTTCACTACCAACCAACAACTTTATGGTATGAGACTTTTCTTTCCTTTGTTTGTTCTCTATTATCTTCCTCTTATCCGACTTGACCATTTTCAAGCAGACGCTTATAAACTTTCTCTCACGGCTTCATTCTTCACTCATTCCCCGATCCTGACACAATGCTCTTGGATCACCTCAACGATTCTTCAATAATTTTTCAAATAACAAGATTAAATCTCTTCCTCTGAAACGTAACTTAACTAACTGTTTTCTAGAAATTGGATTGTAGATCTAGTTTTAGCTTAAATGTCCAATTTTAAAATCGGTTACTTTATCAGTTTTAAGAGAAAATTAATACTTTACAAAGAAAATCAAAGATCTTCATAGATGACAAAAGATCACACATTAAGCAGTTTTCTAAGGTGCTCAAGCATTAGCGGGGGTTCAAAAACTCTTCTGAGGTTCAAATTGAACTAAGAGTGAATCCATCCTAAACATATATATTCTTGAGTGTTGGAGAATCAACGTCTTCCTTCTACAAACAATACGCAACTTGTTTGGCCAAGGTTCTGTGAAGAGTGCTGTAATAATTTAAAGAATTAGCTCCTGCCGAAAAGACACGCCTTGATTAGGGA
>JAJJWW010015719.1:0-85931 GCA_023531295.1 Papaver armeniacum
GTGTAGCCTCCAGCTAATAAGAGCGATTCCTATGGCAATGAACAAAAATAAAAATTTGTTGAGCCACGTGGATGAACTAACTGCATTTTCACTATGGGAAACAAGGCAAAATGAACAAATATGATATTTTAGGGTTCCACTATTGATTTTATTAACATAAACTAATAAGAGTTGGGTCCCACTAATGATTTTTATTTATATAAACTAATAAGAGTTTGGTCCCACAAATTATTTAACTAATGAAATAAATAATAAAAAATAAATCATAATTACAATAATCAGATGTTGGAGAGAGAATATGTGAGGGGCGACATTCCTACGGACTCCAGCGACATCCCTACTGACTCCAGCGACATCTGCACGAGCGCCCGTCATTAACACAGACGCCCGTCTGGTGGAGTGACTCGATGTTCAAACATATATTTTCTTGGCTTGTTCATCCCATAGTGGGATCAAAATGAACAAACTCTAGGTTTGTTCATCTCATAGGAATTGCCCTAAGGTGGTATGCACTCGAGTTGATAGTCTTGACTCTTGAGACAGTGTGACTATGTGTTCCTATAGTACACCGCAGAAGAAGTTCATAAAAATTTCTGCACTAAGTTTTTTTTGGAGTCGGAAAAGATGAAAAGTCAAACAAGTAAGTGGTACAGTGCGTTTGGATACACATCCAAAAGTAGAAACAAGAAGTCAGTTTGGGTGTGGAATTTCATAACGACTTTTAGAAGCAGAAAAGTCCACTTGCATGGAGCATACTCCCTAATGATGCAAATAAGTTGTTAGGTACTGTTGCACAACAATCACCCCAAAAAAAAATCGATATTCACCTACAAAATATATAACTGGTGCTAAGGAGTACAATCCTTTAAGAGACAAGTGGGATTAGTTGCCTACTAACCAACCGGTTGTAAAATGTATAAAGTTTAGCTGATCAAAAGATCTGACTATCTCTCTAATTCCTGTAAAAGTGCTCACTGATCAGTCATATCTTGTACGCTCCCATGAAATTACACAGAGTCCTGGTTCCGCTAAACGGTGGAGTTGCAAGTTGCTAAGCTAATGCATGGTATTGTCCGAAAATGGCCAATTAACCGTTTCGCGTATCATCAATAATTGGGCCATGACTACCAACTTGGGCTGATTGACCCACAAAGTGAAGGAGAGCCGTGAATCCCCGATTTCCAGAGATAGAAAGAAAACAGATGTTTCCAAGAAGGTTTAAAGTGACGACATCTAAACCACCGTTTACTTATCAAGACTAATGGAAAGCAAACATCATAAGGAATCTAATGATTTTCATTTTTTTATGGTGTCCATATCAATCCTCGGTTTTGTCTTTGGTTTTTGCCTCTTGCAGTGCAGCCTACTGGGTGGTATGTATTTGAGTTGAGACCATGTGACCATGTGTTCCCATTCTACTGCGCTGCATGATAACATTTCGGCACTAATGTTTTTGGAGTTTGGTTGGAAAGGAGGGGAAGTCAAACCAGACACTCTATGGAGTCTAGACTAGATGCAGAGTTTCTAACAATATGTGACTAGCTAGTGTCATGAGTAGAGCCGGCTCGAGCCAGGTGTGATCAGGCTGGTTAGTTGCCCACTTACCAACTTGCTCCAAAATTTTATCGTTACGCTTGAAATTGCTCATTTGATTTATTATTTTTTTTTTTTTTTTTTTTTTTTTGCACCTGACCCTTTCAACTCCGACAAAGAATCCGGGGTTAGGAAGCCTTGGCGACCAACTGGTGTGTACTGTGCTCTAGCATGGCGAAGTTGCTAGGTATGGTCCTGAAATGGCTGTCGTCACGAGATAAATGCCCATAATTGGACCCTAAAACTATCAACAACTTGAGCATTTTTTGACCCCAAAGCGAAGCAGGGCCGTGAATCCCAGATTTCCAGAGATAGAATTCCAAGAAAGGCGCAAATCACGACATCTTAACCGTCTATTTACTCATCACTAACATCCAAAATCGAACGGCAATCAAGGTCCCCACATCATGTGCCCAGACGTACCCAACGTGTAGGTACCGTATTGCCCACCTTAGACCCATCCTATGTACTACCGCCACGCTATATTAAGCACGTGCGCAGTACTTCCAATAGTCCATCCCAAGAAAAATCAAAATCAACGGCTCACAATCCATCTTCGATTTTTGTCCATTTCTCTTACTCAACGGCTTAGATTCCATCTTCCTTGACTCCTCCCTTATAAAAACTCACTTCAGTCCTCATACTCTGTTCAACCAAAACTAGCTCTGCTCTCTGCTCTGTTTCTCGACTAAAACTTTCAAAATGTTGCTAAGAAGTTCATCAACACCAATACTAGAGTCATGGATGACACATGCAAATGAACAATCATCACCAGAACCAGAAAAGATTCCACTACCTCCACTAAAACCAAGAAGAAAATCAGTCACACTAACACGTTCATCACCAAGTATGATAACAGCAGTTTCAAGTGACCATCAAGGTTCTTCATTGACAAGAACTGCATCTGATACTGATGTAAGTGGTGGGTTTTCAGTAAAATCAAGAAGCAGATCATTAGATATACCAAGAAGTATGGGTTTTTCTGCAATTGGTGTTGAAAAAGAAGTTGAAGAATGTGCAGATATTAAGTCTACACTTAATAGGTTGTTTAGTAGTTCTGGGTTAACTGAAGGGGTTGAAGATGGGTGTGTTACAAGTGTTAAAGATAGAAGCTTGATGGTGCCATTAGTTGGTGGTGGTGCAAATGGTAGTAATGGTGGTAGAAAATGTGGTGGTGGTGGAAGATCTGATGAGGATGAAGATGGTAAATCTGATTTCGGAGATTCAGAATTAGAAGAAAATGGAGACAATAAAAAGGATAGTGTTGAGACTTATTATAAACAAATGATTGAAGCTAATCCTGGAAATTCTCTGTTATTAGGAAATTATGCAAAATTCTTAAAAGAGGTAGAACATTTCAATCCCAATCTCAATCTTCAATTTCTCTGTTTTAATTTTAATAACATGATCAAATCTTTACTCAAGATGTTCAATTTTACTAATTCTGATTGTTTAACTTTTAACAGGAAAAGGGTGATTTAGTGAAGGCAGAAGAATACTGTGGAAGAGCAATTTTGGCAAACCCAAGTGATGGAAGTGTATTATCACTGTATGCAGATCTCATTTGGCAAACACATAAAGATGTTTCACGTGCAGAGACTTATTTTGATCAAGCTGTTCAAGCTTCTCCTGATGATTGTTTTGTTCTAGCTTCATATGCTCATTTTCTGTGGGACACTGAAGAAGATGATGAAGAAAAACCAAAACCAGAACCAATTAATTTTGGAATGAACAACAACAACCAGTATTACAATACAGTTCTTCCTAGTACCAATAATAATTTCTTTCATGGAGGTTCTCCTCCCTTGGCAGCTGCATCTTAGATACAGAGCTTTCATTTGCTGTAATAAATTTTGTCTATCTATTGTATAAAGTAGTAAAAAATTAGGTAAAGGGGATGGGGGAGTATAATGTTAACATATCTCTAACAGTTTGTTCTTGAGCAAGTCCAGTTATTGGTGATGAGTACTCTGTTTCTTTCTCTGTTTTTATGTCTATGTACTTAATAATAATAATAATAGAGCAAGTACTAGCAGAAGAATGGAACCACAATATATCTAAGATATTTATTTTCATTGCAACAAGAAGTCTGGCATTTGCATTCATGGTTGTGGACCACTGTCTGTTTCATTTCTGCCCTGGTCAATTACATGACATATTTTTCTCTAATGGAGGCTGATGAGATTGTTAATGAGTGATGCACAATCATGATTAAAAAGTTGATTGACTATGAAGTTGAGTCTAATTGTTCAAAGAAAAAAAATCTTGATGGTGAACCTGTCTCTTTAGCATCCACCACAACCACAGGAATAACTAGACTTTTTTTGCTCGAGGGAGAGCAGAGTGAGATTTTAAGAGCATTGCAAGTCATAATTGACTCACTAACTAATATTTTTCAGTTCTGGTTCACTTCACAGTTTAAAATTCAAACCTGAAAAGATTTCCAAGGGTGTCTATGAAACAAACCTTAAATAATTTTGATTAAAAATTGACTTCAAGTTTTTTAGTCTAATTTCTTATAAATCTTGATGGTAAGCCTGTCTCTTGGTTTCCACCACAAGCACAGGCATACAAGTCATAATTGACTCACTTAACACGAGCAAAAATCAATTGGAGAAGTCTGAGGTAAAAATATTTTGTTTCTATAAAGTATTCAGAAGTTCAAATATTAATAGCGCATTTGGATAAAAATCTGTTTTTGACTTCTGCTTCTCCAGAAATCGAAGTCAGAAGCAAAACTAATTTGCTTTAAAAAAAGTTAACTTTTCGACTTTTGACTTTTAGAAGTCGTTTTGAATTCTGACAGCCTAACTAATTTCTGACTTTCCGATTTTTAGAAGTTGAAAAATTACTTCTGATGTGCTATCCAAACCGTCTATAACTTTCTATTAAAAGACTTTTTGAAATTTCTGACTTATTTGTTTCTAGAAAAAGTTTAAACCCTAAAGCAATTTCGAATAATGATGTCTATCAAACAAACCTAAGGTTTTTTTTTGTTGTTTTGGAACGAAAAACAATTTGCTTCAATAAAATGAACTTTTTTCTTTATCGGAGTTCAAAAATTTTATTCCCAAACTAATTTTTAGCTTTTTGGCATAACTAAATCAAAAAATAACTTCTTGGCGTCAACTATTTCAGAACAACTAGAAGCAAAATATTATCAAATGGCATTTTATGTCTTGGATTCAATGGACTTGACCCGTCGCAAGGAACTGACATGATAATTTAAACTAATGTGATAAGTGTTAATCTAAATGCATTTTAACCCTATAATCACTGTATCTGTATGTGTCTAGCGTATTGGTTGCCAGTACTCCATCAACAACAAATGGGTTAGCAGTGATAAATTCGTTGTTCTACCTAATATCCCACTAAAAATGTAGCCCAAAATGGGTACAATTAGCATCACATGATTGACCCTTACGATCATCTTTTTATCTATAGATTTCAAATCTTGTCTCTTTTTTATTTTGAACATAGAATACCGAAAATAATATCAACTTTCAAGACATAAGTAAAGTTAAATAGTCTTTCGCACAATATAAAGTACAGAGAACCGGGAAAATCAAAATTCTAACAGAGAACTGCGAACTGCGAACCAGATCATAACAGCTTTTACTCGCTAATGCGGAGCTGCTCGAACTTCTCCTTCACTGATGCCTCGGCGGCCTTCTTCTTCTCATCCTCTGGCTTCCCACAATCTTCGGTGGTGAGATACCCGATAAAAATATGAGTTCTTTCTGGGGTTTTATAGGCTTTTTCAGCTTCTAAGGCTTGGTCCAAGTTTAATCCATCCATAACATAACCGATCATTCTTTCGCGTTTTTCTTCTATTTGTCTACGCAAACAGGTCTCTCTCGCATATCGCTCCAGCGACATCGATCTCCAAGATTACAACTGAACCCTAAATATTTTTTAGTCTTGTTAGGCGGAGAAAAGGAGGTTCAATTATATATATAACCAACTTGCGGGCTACTTGGGGGATGAATACCTTATAAAAGAAAATAGGGCTAATTTGAGGTAATATTAAAAACCCATATTTCCCCATATGCCATATCCATATGGTAGATCTATGTCGTGCTAGTAGCCAAAAATGGACTCTTCAAAGAAAAGAGGAAAAATTCACCGTTTCGACTTTTGTCGAGAAATTTTGAAGGAAGCAGGCGTTTTCGAATGACACCACGGTGGCGAGTTCGAGCAACTGACTCCTGTCCGACATAGCCCTTTGTTGAAGCTTATAGCTGTTAGGGTACCGACCCCAACTCGAAAACCGGTTGACTAGATGAGGGATTCCATTGACTTATAAACTACCCAATTAAGCCCTATTTATCAATGTGGGACTAAAGTCCCAACATCCCACCACGCTTCCAGACCCAACGTCCTCGTTGGCCCACTCTATCGACACTGACCCGGCGATAGCCCTTTCCTTTATGGCGGCTCCACTCGACTATAAGTATTCAATGCGGTGACAACTACGCCCATACATAGGTGCTCCTACACTTTAATCCAGCCTATAGGTCACCCCTTCCGTGGAGCGGGTATGGTCGTGGTGGTTGGCTCTGATACTAAATGCAGTACCAGGCCCTAACTCGTCATAAGCCCATGGGTAGAACTCAACTCGAAAACCAGTTGACTAGATGAGGGATCCCATTGACTTATAAACTACCCAATTAAGCCCTATTTACCAATGTGGGACTAAGGTCCCAACAATAGCATTCAAGCCAGCAAGATTGTACTCCAGCGGAATTGCCTCGCCTGAGAAAGGAAGGATCAGAAGTCAAAACTAAAATGTTGCATTCCTGCACTGAAATCTAAAGAAAAAGGATCAACTTCTATAGTTACGATGTTTATAGTAAGAAACTTTTAAGTATTGTTTTAGCAATTCAACGAATGACATGCTTTGTATTCATGTCAGGTGAGGTGACATAGAATGGCAACCTAAGTTGTTAAGAGAAAAACAATTTTCAGATGCAACCATATACATATTCCACAAAAAAAACAATGAGCATTTTATGTAACACAAAAGTTAAGGATAGGAATGAAGTCTATAGGCGATAACTGAGATTAAAGGAACTTAAAACTGTTGTTAAGTTGTAGTTGCAGGAAATCCTACAACCACACCCTTATTAAAATCTACAAATCAATCTAAGTGAACTCCGTGAAAATCACAAGAACATTCATTAAGATCTTCAAATTGGATACAAAGTAATAAGCAAACCCTAACTTGGGAAGCAAATAATCTTTCTCTCTCCTAAATATCTTGTCTAAACTCTCAAAAAAGCTCTCTCTCATACAAGGTCGCTCGGCTCCTTATATAGGAGTTTACATAGTGGAGGACAGCTAATAAAGCCCCTATTTTCGGATCTGGCGTGCGTTATTAACGCACGCTTACATTGAGTCTTATCGCACAGACTCTATAACACCGCACGGTTCTTCACACTTTACTTGTCATTAAACGTCATGTGATGCGTCATTTGGATAAGTTGTACGCGATTGTCTTCGCTCGGTCTTGATAATCATTATTTCGCACGTTTGATTGGTGTGCGGTATTTTGCATCTACATTTTGCCTCTTCTCATGTAGTTTCTTTGGAAAAGAGTGCGATATGAGAAACTCCAATTTATGCTGCCGTACTCGTTCACCTATTCGTATTCTTTTCTGCCGACATATTTCCCTAATTTAAGCATGACAACTTACGCGTGTCCTGTCAACCATCCATTATTTGACACGTCTTTTATAACCACCTCTTCTTATCCGCCCACTTTCAATCATCGCATTAATGGAGTGAATTTCTTAGGAATCGGGAGTAAATCTTCTATTTACTTTCACACGTTTTCTTCTTTCTTCTTTTTACCCTCTTCCTTTTCTCTCCGCAACTGTTATTTTCTTCTGATGATGTTGTTTTGATTAAAATCTTGTTGTTGTTCTTCTATCTTTGAGTTAATCACCATCTTCTCCCGTTCTTATCACTATTTTTACTCTTTCCCTTTTCTCTCTTTGTTTTATCTCACTCTTTCACATCTGATCTTGATTGATTTGACCACCTTTGTTTACCCTCATTCCCATACTTTTAAAAATGGTTCTCCAGACAGGATGAAAAGTTCTAAGGAAATTCGATAGGATTCAAGCAGAATTTAAAGATAGAGGTTTTGCATTATATGTTCTTCCTAACTCGAAACCCACTTCTGCTCTCAACCCCAGATGGTTTTTGCTTGATAACTGGAATGACCAGAAGATCATCCTCTCAGTCGGGCAAATTCTCGTTGGCCTTCCTATCCCTCTTTATAATCCCTAAATTCATTTATTTTATAGGATTCATTCGGATGCGAGATTCTCGCTTGAGGTCTTCCAATTGAGCGATGATAGTATCAGAATTATGGTAGAGTATGCTCGGCGTGCGGCTGGGTTAGAGTCCCTCTATCCCAAAAAGGTTAGAAAAGCGGAGTATGTGAATGTAGAGATTAACCCCGAGGACTATACGGTAGAGAATTTCTTCGCTCACTATAATATTGTTATTATGAAGAATGAGTTATCTCGTTGGGGTGTTCGTTTGCAAAGGAAGGATGACATCGCAGAAGAGAATATGATCATGCGAGATGTCGATTTCCATGATATCACTAATAATACTGCACGATATTCGAAGGACGATCGCTGGAATATTTTCCCCATCATCCTGAAAGGTCCTTACATTTCTGGTCTTAATTAATGCTGATGGATCAATTAATTCTCTCCTTGAGGGTTTTCCCGCTTACAATTCTTGGGAATTCAAATGGACTGAGAGAGAAGTTATGGTATGTTATTCATAACTTCGCTTATTTACGTTTCATTATTCACCCCATTCCTCATCTTATTAACTTTCTTGATTTCAGATTGCCAAGTTGAAGAAGGATTTGAAGACTCACGGGAAACCAAGCACATTGGAAGCATTACGTTCAATCACCGATGAAGTAAGAAATACTTTGTTTTAACTTTTAACAATATTGTTGCCTCTATTTCTTATCTTTATCTGTGTGCGAAGGTTGAAGCTGGAGATGCTGGTGGTTCGGGTGAAACTGCAGGTGCTAAAGGTAAGGGTTCAGTTCGCTCTAAGAAGACCACTTCTAAATCTTCTTCCAAGAATCCTCCAAAGAAGCGAAAGGCATCTACTCCTCCTACCTCGAGTTCCCATTCTAGCGATGATGACATTCTTCTCACTGAAGACCCATCAATCATTTCTTCTATGGAGCAATTAAATAGCATCTTCTGCGACTCCATGTCAGCAGTTGGAGATAATGAGTTGACTCGTACTTGCGGAATGGTTGCGAAAATTTGTGATGCCCCTTCTTTAGATCATGAATCCCTTTGCGGAGCTTCCTCAGCGTTGAGTCCAAATTTTCAATTTTCATTTGGCTCTTTGGTAATTTTTATACTTTCGCACTCTCTTTGATAATTATTTGATGTCTTTTATGAGAATGATGTCTCACGTTCACCTTATGTTCTTCGTAGATGGCCCGCATGTCTTACGATGTTTCATCAGATTATCGGAGAAGACTTCGCAAGCTTGAGGCTGAAAATATTAAACTCAAGACCCAAGTTTCTACTCATGAGAATGGCGCATCTGATCTTCGCAAGAGGAGCGGTAAATTAGAAGCTAAAGTGTCTACTTATAAGAATCATATCTACGATCTTCAGAAGAGGAATGATCAACTAGTTGGTGCGTAATTCTTTATTTTTTCTGCCAATATGTACGTTCGTATCTTTCGCTCCCCTTGTAATTGTCTATTCTTGCAGATATTTACAGCCTTACTGATGAGGCATCTTCTTTATTTCGCTCCCTTCATCTTCCTGTCGATGATGATATTCTCCTTGAGTATCTTAATGCTTCCCTTAATAACCCTGCTTATGACAAATTAAAAACCCTATCCTTGGAGGAGCTCAGGGAGAAGTACCAACTCCTTATTATTGCTCACAAAAGTGCCTTATCTGCTAGTAATGGTTTTAAACGTCGCTTCTTGGAATCCAAAGAAAGGATTAAAGATTTAGAAGCTAGGATTAATACTCTTATTACTAAGAAGGATGAAGTTGCTCTTAGAGGTGCTAAAGCTTTGAAGGAATTTCAAGAAACCATCCTTCAAGTACAAATAGAGCGAGATCTAGCTATAAGCGAAAAATACGCACTTGTTGAACGAGGGAATTTGAACCGTTCCCGACTTCTTATAGAGAGCGATGCTGATTTTGAATGGGCTGCTAGGGTCTTAGATAATGCTAGAAATGATTTAGCTGTAAATGTTAGCCTTGAATCTGATCATGCTGCATTGGTTAGAGATATCATTTCTAAAAAAGAAGGTTGTTTATAATTCTTATTTCCTTGTTATTTCTTGATGAGGGTTCTTATGCGGTTTTTAACCTTCTTGTCCTTTCTTCGCAGATGATGAGAAGGAGTTCCGTGAGAAAATTGAGGGTCTGGAAGCGAAGCTTGCCGCTCGTGATTCTAAATACCGCAGGCTCAAGAAAAAGCTTACTACCACCGTTTCCAACTTGAGCAATGATTTGTTCGCGTTCATGATCCAGCTATCAAGAAAGTCTGTGCGGATAATGGCATTCCTCCTTCAACTTATAAATTCGTTAAAGTTCCTCCGAATGAAGAAGATTCTGATATCTCTGACAGTGAAAGAGAATACGAATATGAGGAGATTGATGAGGAGGGCAACGATTCTGAGGTTGACAAGGTCAATGAAGAAGATACGGATGGAAAATAGTTGTTCTTTCTGATAATCCTCTCTTTTTCTTTGCACTTGTAAATATTTTACCAATTTCTTGTATATTTAACTTCTCTTGTGTAAACTCTTAAGCATTTGAGGCATTTTCAATGTAAATTCTTCTTGTCTTGCACCTGTGTTTATAAAAGTCGAAGTATTGTTCTTTCCAACAGTTTGGGTTAATCCAGTGATAACAACATGTGCACTTTTATGAGAGTATTGTATTCATTAACATGTGCGTCTCTATATGCTTGCATTCCCATACTTACCTCTATTAATCGTCTCAAGATGATTGGGGCGAGCACATGCAAAGATAACGCGTCTCCTGCCTCGGCGATGCGTTGTTTTACCATTTGTATGTCTGTTCATAATCGCATCATTCCCATATAGATAGCTTTTATTCATTTCTTCGCATGATGCCTCAGCCATGTTCTTTACTATCCGCCTTTCGCTCCCATACATTCTGACTGCAGAAATTTTCCTTTGTTTTTTCCTTATGCTATTAAATCCGCGTCTAATTTCTCTTACTCGCAAAACAATATAATCTTACATTTCTACTTTCTCATGAGGTCTTATTTAGCCTTCCTAAGTAAAGGTCTTATTTTGCCCAAAATTTGCTTTTCGTTTTTGTGCGACGAGATCACAGGCGGTTTTTACACTTTCATGTAATAACCCATTGATCTTGCCTTATCGTTTTATGGCATTGTTGCCTTTGCAGGTTTTATTATCGCACAAATACGATAAGCCTTAATACTCCCGTGAGTAAAAAGCCTCATGATATTTGCGTATTTGACACAATTCAACTCCCTAATGGAGGGTGTCGTCCTTATATTCCCCCTGACTGCCCCTTCAAGAAATCTTACCCCTACCGGGTTAGGGTGGGCTCCTCCCATCTAGTGATGCAATAATCAGTTATTTTCGCGACCTCTTATCCCTCCGCCGATATGGCTTATGGTTACAAGACCGCACCCTAAGAGGGGTTTCTTCAGACCTCATGCATCATAGTCAAGACTTGTCAAGAGCGGCCAGGTACACTCCAGACGCCCCAGACACTCTTGACTCAACCGTGTACCTCGGCGCCTTGGTCGAGTTTCTGCACTCCTTACTAGAGAGCTTCTTACCTAAGTCTTTCAACTAAGGCACTCTACTGGATGGGCTTTTGTTTCACCCCAAATCTCCATGACTCAGGCTCCAGGGTCGGTGTAGCTTTCACCTGAGTCATGCTAACTAGGTTTTCCCAATATGACGCGTGTTAGGTCTTATTATTGCCTCTTGCTGTATGCGAACTAGGGTGCACGCCATAATTAGATACCTAGCCTCCCTAATTAGAGGTTTTACGTCTTTAGCCTTCTATTAAGGTCTTATCATAAGGTCTTATTTTTGCCTTTTTGCATGACATTATCATAAAGAAATAAAAAAAATTCATTTGCATTCATATTCTTGATCAATACAATGCTTCCATCTTCTCCCTTTTCTTATTCTCCCACATGATTACTATTTTCTAACCTATCTCATAACTAAGATGACTTGCCAGTTTCTTCCACCTTCTGTACTTCATTGAGCTCGCATATGATTTTTAATACATTTACTCACATATGTTCTTCGTCTTCTGTGCTACGACTGTCGCACGCACCATATTTCTGCAAGTCCACTTGGTTCCATAGATCATTAGATGGTCCTCCTTCCTTCTCTCCTGCCAACTCATACATCCCATTTCCAACTACTTTCCTGATTCTATATGACCCTTCCCATTTGTTATCCATTTGTCTCTTATTGTTTTTCTGATAAGGCAATTTTTGTCTCAATACCTAATATCCTTTCTTGAATTTGCTCATGCTAACACATTCGTTTTCTTGTGCGGTTGTTGGCGCCTTCGCTGGAGTCGTTCTCATCTCACTTTCCTTGTTCACAGCATCCACCATTAATCGCTCACTTCTCTTGCTATCTTGTATCTGTTGCTTCCAATTTCTTCGCTTGCTTGTGCGTTCTTCACATTTGTCGACATCAATGTCATGGCAAGTTTTTCCTTCATTTGGATCTCCCCTTATTACTCCAACACCTTGAGGTAGAGGTAACTTTATGCATTGGTGGAAAGTTGAAGCCACTCCTAAAATTCCATGCAACCATGGCCTTCCTATCAGAGCATTATAGGGTGATTCTACGTCAACGACGCAGAATACTATTTCTGTTAAAATTATCCTTAAAGGAATTCGCATCGTCACCTCTCCCTTTGGCTTGTTGGCTGTACCATTGAAACCATAAATTTTGTATGTTGAGGGGATTAGTGCTTCATCTCTACCACCCATAGTCTTGTATGTGTGATGAAATAGAGTATCGACTGAACTCCTAGGATCTATCAGTATTCTGTTTATGGCCCATGTGTTCGCATCCTCCTCTTCATCTTCATCATCCTTAGCCTTTGGATTGATTTCCAACTTGACTACCAATGGGCTCTCATGCCGTTCTCCTCCTCCTGGTACTTCTTTTGCATTAAAGGAAATAGGCTGCTTCTTCCAATCTTTCAATGGTAACATTTTCGCGAGGTTGAGTATCTCTTTTCCATCATTATCTCTCGCATGAACTCGGCTTAGGACATTATCATGGAAATCTTATATGCTTCTGAATTAATGTATTATCGAATTATAATATAAATTCTTCGCCTTCGCTCCAACCTCTATCAGATATGTATGCCTTTCTGCCTCTCTTTCTTGTGCATGCCCCGCAGTTGGTGGTAGATTCTGTGGTTGCTGCACTAAGAAGTGATCTAACTTTCCCTGATCAATCATTCTTAATATGATTTTCTTTATATTTCTACAGTTATTAGTTGTGTGACCATGGAAACGATGATAGGCGGATAAGTCATTACTCCTCCTCCCTGCTGGCGGTTCATCTCCCATATTTGGTGGTGCTGGTATTTCTTCCATCAAAATTATTGCTTCCTAGAATTTCTCTATCGTGGTGTTTAGATACGGCATCTTTATATGTTCCAAAACTACTCTATTGCTTCCTTGTACTTGGTTATAATATTGCTTTCGTCCTCCATATCCTTCTGGCTGGTAATCGAGTCTCTGAATCTTATTGTTTCCTCCGAGATTATTGAACTATCTTTCTCTTTCAAATTCTTCTTGGTCCCTAATTCCCATAGCCACCAGTTTTATTCTTCTCCAACTATCTGCTTTCCTTTGTTCCCCGAGATGTACTTGCAACAACATTCGTTGTTCTTGGGAGTAGACTGTTATTTCCTGCGTTTATAATCGCCACTGGATAAGATTCCATTTATTTTTGCTTTTCTTCGAGAGCGATGTATTCCTCTTGATACTCGCGTAATTATGCCATGGTTATCGTATCTTTTATCCTAAAGATCTATATATACAACAAATCAATTACGAACAGTGCGGTTATGAAGGCTAATATGAGGCTTCTCTCATCTACTCGTGCGGCCATCTCACTGCACATGCTCCTCCATCGTGTGGTTAACTTTCGCAAGCTTTCATTGGTTCTTCTGTGTAAGCTAAACACTTTCTCTATCCCCGGTCTTAACATATTATTTCTAATGTAATTTCCTAGAAAGATGTTTTGTAAGTGGTGAAATGATCGAATGGTACCCACTGGTAAACCTTCAAACCATTGCAAAGCTTATCCGGTTAGGCTGGCAGGGAAATATTTACAGAGTATCGCATCGTTTGCTTCCCACTGTAAGAGAGATCGGATGTATGCTCTTATATGCTGCACCGCACATGTGCTTCCATCAAAGATGTTAGTAAACGCATGGAGATTACATTTTGGTGGTATAACTGCACATTGTATTTGCCTAGCAAATGGTGTTCTTCCCGCTTCTTCTATCGCTTCATCCAGTTGTCGTCTGCCTCCATCTCTTCGCGCAGTTATCATTTCTCTCATCTCTGCTAATTATCCGAAGATTTCCTCATTCATGATTTGGTCTGCATTTTGCTGCATGGGTCTTTTCATCCTCGCTTGCCTTATTCTGTTGTCGTGATTATTCTGACGCATAGCTTCTTGTATCTTTCTCTCTTCAGCTTCTTCTCTTCTTTGTATGCGTCTTTCTCTTTCGTTCCTTGCATGTATCTGTGCGGCATTATGTCTTGAAGCTTCTTCTTGGCGTTCATGTTGGTCTCTTATCATTTGTCTTCCTTGCAGTATGATTCTTCCTTGTTCTTCATTATCTTCTTCATCCTGGTCATGGTGAACGCGATGCTTTTCGCCGTGTCGTCCACGTTTATTGCCTCTGTTACCTTCTTGCATGCGATATTCTTTGCCATGTTGTATGTACCGGTCATCAACTGGTTGTTGTTCTATGCAATGTTCACCGCATCGATCTAGCAAGTCGTCATTTATTTGAAAGTTTTCAGCAATATTATCCAAAGGTGGCGCCTGTCTGATATCTCTTCTACCAGATTGGCTACGCCTGGATGTACTCCTGCTTGTTCTTGACCTTGAGCTCGCACGTGTGGTGCTTCTTAATCTTTGCTCTTGTAATCTTATGTTCTCTTCTCTTAACTCATTATTCTGGCGCGTAAAATTCGCACGCTCTTCATCCTCTCTCCTTCTTTTTGCAATCAACCTTTGTCCAAGTTCCTCGATTGTCATGTCTTCTTCATTTCCTTCTATCAATCCTGGAGCTCCACTTCTTTCCTCTTCTTCTTCTGTTAAATCTGTATTTGTGGTATACACGCTTACTCTATCGTAATCGATAACATTCTCCTGCACTAGCTCGCTTTGGATCTGAATTTGAGCTTGACTTCCTCTATTGTTTCTTTCTCCCATCCTTGAGGATTCGGCGATTTCGCTCCTTCTTCTTCCAGCGATTCTTCTACTCCTCCTAGTTGTTATTGCTTGTTCTGTTGCAGTTGTTTGTCTCGCCATCTTGTTTATCTGTAACAATTTGTTTTGCTATTCAAAGATAAAAATACTCTCTTAAGAACCAAAGATTTTTCTAGTGAAGATTGTTTTTCTTGAAACTAAAGGCTATTGACTGAATCTTTTAGATCTAAACTTCCAAACTTTTCCAAGATTATGAATATCTTCTAACTTGTTTTTAAGAACTTCCACCAACAGGATACATCCTTCCAGGCTAATTTCTTAAGGTAGGATAAAATCCTTTACACTCTCCCTGTTTCTGAATGCCAAAATGTAGTTGCAGGAAATCCCACAACCACACCCTTATTAAAATCTACAAATCAATCTAAGTGAACTCCATGAAAATCACAAGAACATTCATTAAGATCTTCAAATTGGATACAAAGTAATAAGCAAACCCTAACTTGGGAAGCAAATAATCTTTATCTCTCCTAAATATCTTGTCTAAACTCTCAAAAAAGCTCTCTCTCATACAAGGTCGCTCGGCTCCTTATATAGGAGTTTACATAGTGGAGGATAGCTAATAAAGCCCCTATTTTCGGATCTGGCGTGCGTTATTAACGCACGCTTACATTGACTCTTATCGCACAAACTCTATAACACCGCATGGTTCTTCACACTTTACTTGTGATTAAGCTGACGTCATATGATGCGTCATTTGGATAAGCTGTACTCGATTGTCTTCGCTCGGTCTTGATAATCATTATTTCGCACGTTTGATTGGTGTGCGGTATTTTGTATCTACATAAGCAACACTTCGGAGGCAGACAACAATTAGCCAAGACAAGCAGAACTAGCGGTATCAAATGGTAGCCAGTAAGTAAAGTCAGGGTGTATCAAACCAGTTCAGAATCTCAGTGTATTTATGTTACAAATTTTTGAAGCAGCTGATAAAATCTTTACAAACATTAAGCGGGTCTAATTTATGCACAATTTCAGACTCTAACAATGAACGAAAAATCTGTTTAAAATTTCAAACATGATGAAATGAGTAAAGATCTATCGGCACCTTTTACTTGACAAGTGCTCTGGGACCCATATAACCACTTAAAAGAAACATCACTGTAAAAGATTATTTCTTTACCAAGAGAATAATAACATGGCAGAAACCAAATTTTATCTGCAGACTCTATCAAACAAGAATAGTGGGATTGAAATTCGTACGGGCTGGTGTTATGGAACAATGGTCTATCGCAGGTATCATCTTCACATAAAATAAAAATAGGATCATAAAAGTAATACCTTTAGGAATCTGAGTTGAGCCCTCTGCCACTCCCTTTTCTATTATCCAATGAAGGTAATTTAGCTCATCAGTTTCTTTGTTTGCCCCAACTAATGGTGCTGCAAATAGAAAAACATATTTCTGAAGCTCAACATGAAACATACAAATATGCTGCAAAGGATCATTATGCATGTGCCCTGGTCACACCAATTTTACACTGATGAAAATGTCAATGTTAATTTAGAAATACCAACTTACGCATTGTATTTGAAGGAAAAATTCCCCTGAAACCAAGACTATCCAATCTGGGATCTTTGTACCGTTTCTACCCAGAACTATTCCTTATGTAGATGATTGACCAGCTTTGTCGATACGACGTAGAGCTGAAGACTTGGGTTTTTCCTTCGAGTCAGACGACTGTTTACGGGTAAAAACTATCTCTGCTGGTTTTTTTAATTTGGGGTGTGTGGATGAGAAATGAGTTTAAACCTTAAACAAATGCACTATACGGGAGTGCTTGTAAATTCGAGAAATCAATCTGTGCAAATCCGGCCTAAACCAAGAAATGGCCGTTCCAGACTTGTTTCGGTCACAAAGTGAAGGAGATGGGGTTGATCTTAGGTGTAGGATCATAATATCGCAACGTACAAGGCTCGCGGGATTAATGAACGACGGTGTCGCGAGGGAGTCGCAGGGAGCTAAAATAAACGACGCAATGAATAACGACAGGCAAAACATAAAGAAGACGTGAGACTTGGCGAGGGTTAAGAAGTGTCGCGAGAGTGAATGTTTGTGCATCTGCGACACTTCGCGAGACATTCCCGAAAATAAAGGGGAGCTTAGCTGTCATCCACTATGTATTACCCTATATAAAGGGTTAAATGAGTCTGTAAGAGGGGGATCCTTTTGGGGAAATTGTTGAGCAAGTCATTAGGAGAGAGAAAGTTTAAGAGTGTTTTAACTTCTAAGTGTAACTCTATTTTCCTGTGTAAACACTTCATGAATTCAATCAATAAATATTCTTGATCTTACATCTTTCAATGGATTAATTAAGCAAAATTGAGTAAGGGGTGTAGTGTGGGATTTCCCGCAACTACATATCGCTATTTAGAAACAGGGACGATCATTTGTAAAAGGGAGAAGATTGTAATTAAAGTTGGTTGAATCAGGAAAATGAGAAAGGAAAATCTTAAATCGGATGAAAAAGATATGGCATGCAGTACAGACACAAGAGTAATGATTAGTGAGTTTCATGAAAATATCAGAGGAAGAATACACAAACGAGATTTTGAAGGAAAGAAGATTACGGATAGAGAAATAACATCACCTTTGAAGGATTGGGAAAAACAAGAGATAACATTCACGGCGGGGGAAATATCCAAAGAAAATTTGGATCACGCATCTCCATTGGTGATCACAATAAATGTGTATAAGGAAGGAGAGGAATTAGAACGCGGTGAAAACATGGGTAGTGAATGGAGTTTTAATTGATACGGGAAGTCTGGTGAACATCATGTTTTATCACGCCTAAAAAAGATGGGATATAAAGACGCAGAGATATGATTTTCAAGCGGCATATAATATCCAAGGTTTTGGTAAATCCATAACAAAAGTTAAAGGAGAGATAGAAATACGTATTAGTTAGGAGGAATCGAAACACGGGTGACGTTGAGTGTAGTGGATATGGAATCACCATATAACATATTACTAGGAAGACCGTGGGTACATGCAATAAAAGCGTGGGCGTCGACGCTTCATCAATGTATCAAATTTCCTACACCAACCGGAGTCGGCGAGATCAAAGGGGATCTTGCTAAAGGAAGAATATACTATCAAATGAAGTAAAGTGTTGCGAAGAACAAGTAAACAAGCGAAAGAGTATATCAAAGTATCGCAAGAAGATGGCAAGGGCGGCTAAAAAAGAAGAAGAATTCGAGTTTACATGATAAGAGCAAAGGAAGGAAAAGGCATACAGCGAGATCTCGGGAGAAGAAGATGATCTTGCGAAAGGACCAACCCCCTATGGGAGAACCAGAAGGCGATTACGTCGCGCGAGAACAAACCAAAGAAGTGAATATTGGAACTAAGGAAAAACCCAAGATGCTAAAGATTGGAACTAGCATGGAAGCGAGATGAAGAAAAAAGAAGCTGTCGATCGTTGCGAGATTATAAAGACATCTTCGCGTGGGATATGGATGAAATGCAGTATAGATCCGTCGATACTTTGTCACAAGTTAGAAATTGATAAAAATGTGAAGCCATTCAAACAAAGAATTAGAATGATAGCAACAGACATATCACACTCGAGATAGAAGAAGAAGCTGAGAAGATCTTGGACGCAGGAATTATTAGACAAGCAAAATACCACGAGTGGATAGCGAATATGGTTATAGTTCCAAAGAAGAACAAGGGAATAAGGATTTGCATTGATTTCACTGATCTAAATAAAGCTTGCCCTAAAGATAGTTTTCCATTACCGGACATCCCACGGCTAGTCGAATCGGCGTAGGGAATGAAAGAGTATCATCATTTGACGGATACAAAGGTTACAATCAAATTCCTCTCGCTTGAAAGACCAAGAGCATCTTGCTTTCTTCGCTCCAAGAGGATTATCTTGCTATACTAAAATGCCTTTTGGTTTGCGAAATCTTGGAACAACGTATCAAAGGATGGTAGAAAAAGTATTCATGCAGATTTGGATACATAAAACACTAGAGGTATACGTAGATGACATGCTAGTAAAAGTAAAAAGCGAGAAGATCATGTGCGAGACTTGAAAGAAATTTTTGAACAAATGAGGCGTTTCAACATCAAAGTCAATCCAGAAAAATGTACCTTTGGAGTAGCGTCGGGAAGTTCTTGGGTTACATTATATCAAAGGAAGGAATACATGTTGACCGGAGAAAGTAAAACGATTCGCGATATGCCGACACTGCGACGAGTAAAGGATGTTCAAAAGTCGAATGGGTTACTAGCATCACTAGGAAGGTTCATCTCACGGTCATCGATAAGTGTAAACACTTTTCAATGTTCGAAAAAAAAGGATCGAAATTTAAGTGGACGGACGAATGTGAAAAGGCTTTACAAGGGATCAAAGAGCATTTAATGGATATATCCATTATGCGGAAAGCGAGAACGGGGGAGAGGAATTATTAATATATCTCGCGACAACATCGCACGCCTTAAGTGCGGTTTTTCGCGAATGGACGCAGGGGAGTAGAAAAACCAATCTATTATATCGACAAAACTTTTAATCTGAAAGAAATTATTCGAAGATTGAAAAACTAATCCTGGCGTTAGTCTATGCGTCGTTTAAACTTCGCATATATTTTCGAGCACACATCTTGTTAGAGTGGTAACAAAAGTACCCATTGAGTCAGTAATGAAAAATTCAAAAAGATCAGGAAGAGTCGAAAGGTGGAATGCTCAAATAAGCCATTACAAACTGAAATATGAAATATTATCTTCAACAAAGTCACAGGTTGTCGCAGACTTTTTGGCAGAATTTCCTTTGGAGGAAGATGAAGCAGTGGATGAAATGATGGATGTAGAAGAAGAGCATGGAGATCCAAAAGACTTGTTAAGCGAGGCAGATCGGTGGGAAATATTAGTGGATGGATCATCAAATGGAGAAGGTAAAGGAGTGGGAATTGTTGTGATTTCTCCAGAAGGCAATAAGTTAGCTTTTTCTTTTAGATTGGAATTTGAGTCTACTAATAATGAAACGAGTCTGAAGCTATAATACATGCTCTACGATTTGCAATAGAAATGAAACTGGAGAATGTGAGGATTACCAGTGACTCGCAATTGGCGATTTGTCAGATAACAGAGAAGTATGCTACAAATGATCCATCCCTACAGAAATACAGGAAACTTGTAGAAGTGTTGTCAGCACAAATACCAAAAATAAAATGGAGGCATATATCAAGGAGAGATAATAGACTCGCAGACGCTTTTGCCTTTATATCAAGTATGATGACAGACCCAAGCCGCGAGGAATATCAAAATACGACGCCATCGGCGCCATCAATTAATAAAGAGGAAGGACAAGAAGCAGATATAATGATGGTGGTAGATGAAATGCAATGTCGCGAGGAAGACTGGAGAGTGGAACTTCACGCGTATTTAATGAAAGGCGAGGTACCAAGAAATAGATTGGAAGCACACAAGTTAAAAAGCCGGGCAACAAATTATGAATTACGAGATGGCGTGCTTTATCGACGTTCTTTTGAGGGACCCTCGCCGATGTCTATCAAGGAAAGAAGGAGAAACCATATTGAAGATCTTGCATAGTGGGGATGCCGGAAATCACAGCGGCGGGAGATCTTTGGCATATAAGGCAAAGACGCAAGGATATTATTGGCCATATATGCATGAAGACGCGAGAGCAATATCCAGACATTTGCGAAGATTGTCAAAGACACGGGAAGAAGATACATGCACTGGAGCACCGTTAAATTCTTCGAGAAGTGTGTGGCCTTTTTGGAAAATGGGGTTTAGATATTGTGGGACCATTTTTAGGGAGCAGGACAAAGAAGGTACTTAATTGCATAACGGACTATTTCACAAAATGGGCGAGAGGTGAAAGCGGTACAAAGACATTCGCGATAAGGATGTTTTTACTTTCATATTTGAAAATATTATATGCGAGATTTGGGATCCCACGCACAATTGGTATCCGATAATGGGAAGCAGTTTGAAGGGCAAAATATAGAGTTCTTTGCTAAATGCATTTCGGATAAGATGTGGAAAATCAACCCCATTATATCCACAAGCTAATGGCCAAGCGGAGGCAACAAACAAAACAATTCTTTGATATATTGAAGAAAAAGTTGGAAGGACACAATAGGGGATGGTGCGAACAAGTACCCAATGCGGTATGGGCTTATAATACAACTAGAAGAGAAGCCACGGGGAATGTCCCCTTTTTGCTTAACTTACGGAGTTGAAGCGGTACTCCCAACGAGAGGTCGTGATTCCGACAACCAAAAAGAGGTGCAGGATAAAAATCTTAGCGCAGGCAACATTCTAATCAAGTTGGATGAATTGGAAGAAAACGAGAAAAGGCATTGCGACACATGGAGAACTATCGGCGAAGACCGGCTAGAGAATATAACAAGCGTGTAAAAATACGTGAATTCCAACCAGGAGACTTGGTGTTGCGAGAAACCCCAATATACCAACATGAAAGTGGAGGCAAGTTGGCGAGAAAATGGGATGGACCTTATATCATCAAAGAGGTAGTTGGTACAGGGGCATATAGGTTGATGGATCCTGAAGGAAAAGATGTGGGACAAAAATTGGATAGACCATGGAATAGATTATATCTAAAGAAGTATTACCCGTAAAAATGGGAAAGGAAAAATGAATCAAGATGAAGTACTTATTCGCAAAATATCTGCGACATTCAATAAAATGCAGAGAAATACCGCGAAGACCTCGCGACAAGAATAACACAAAGTCATGAATGGCTTAACAAAACAACAAGAAATAATGAATGATTAAATGAATGAATCGGCTAATATCTCGCAAGCAAAATAGCAAATGATGAAGAACGATTGAATAAAAGAATGAATGGGACGAACCTTTATGGCGTACACCCTAGTTCGCGAATAACATTTCGTAAGAGGCAAATGTAAGACCTAAAGTGCGTCATATAAGGGGTATCTCTCAACATGGCTCGGGGGAAGGTTACACCGCTCCCGGGCCCGAGTCATGAAAATTTGGGGCCCATGAAAGCCTATCGGGGAGAGGTACCTTGGATTCCCAACTATATATAAGGTTATACCCTGGTTGGGCGTAGAGGGTCTCTTCCAAGAGTCGGTGTATGCTCAAGGCGCCGAGGTACACGGTTGAGCCTGCAGTGCCGGGATGGATGAACCTACCCTGGCCATTCTTGGCAAGTCTTGGCATATGTTGCACTCGCCCGAAGAAAACTCCACTTAGGGTGCGAGTCTTGTAACCATAAACCATATAGGTATAAGGGACAAGAGGCTGCGAAAACAAGCTCAGTTGTTGTTAAGAATAGGATGGGAGGAGCTAGTCTTGTATGGCCGATGTTTCGCCTCCTTGAAGGGGCAACCGGGGAGATGATAAGGGCGACGCTCTCCATTAGGGGGAGTGTCAAAACAGACGCAAATGTCATAAGGCTATGTTTTCGCAAGAGAATTTAGGCTTGTCATATTTGTGCAATGATCCTGCAGAGGCAATAATACTAACGCGAGGGTAAGGCGAGATCAATGGGTCTTTACACGAAAGTGTACGGACGTCTGCGATTTCGCCGCACGACGGCAATGTCATGGGGCTTTATGTTCGCAAGGATATCTAGGCCTGTCATATTGTCGCAACTAAAACATCCTGCAGAGGCAAAAATACTTGGAAAATGATAAGGCAAGATCAATGGGTCTTTACATACAAGTGTAAAGACGTCCTGCGACCTTGTCGCGACAAAAGGTGGCAGGGGAAGACCTCTAATTAGGGAGGTCTAACTTGGAAGACCACACAAAAATGATAAGGCAAGGTCAATGGGCCTCTGCATGAAAATGTAAAAGGCTGACTGCGACTTTGTCGCCGTGAGAAGAATTAAAATCAAATCACGATTGGGATGGATTTACTTAATAAAAAAACTCAATGAGCGAACATGCTCGCAAGGTGGTCTTAACTAAGAAAAGAAGAAAGAAATATGGAAATCACTCAATCAAAAGAGTTAAGTCATTCAAAAAGGAATTCTAACAAATTACAAAGAGAATTTAACTCTCTACATCTGCATCATCAAATACAAAGGGTGGTTGAGACTTTTACTGCGCCTTTATCGCCTTCACATCCGCGATTGATAGATTTTCTTGAAATGTTTTCATCACCTTTGTTCTCGCCAATTCTTTGGACTTTCATCGAAATTTTTCTATTCGGATCTTCATCGACGACTTCCTTATCGGAGAGATCTTCGCGCTTTCATAGTCATAATCACTATCGGGAGGATTAGGGACTTCATCATCACTTACTTCCGGAGGATCAACATGTATAGGGTCAAGAGACTTAGACAGGTAAAATCTCATTCACAAGGATTTGACTTTGAGGGAAATTGACGAAGAAGCGCTTTCGACGGTTTTTTACTATCTATGTCTTTGATGGACATGTAATCAAATCTACGTTACGCACGATCGCGAGAACGAGCGAGGAGGAAGCGAGTAATCCATTTTCTTTGCGAATTTTGGAATAATCTAATTTGAGAGTAGAAACGATGACATCGAAGCTTCTTCTCGAGAATGCATAATAAACACGCAATAAAAGATTAAAAGAGATCCTTACAACGAGATCTTTGGAACTTTGAGAATAAATAAATGAATCAAGGTAGTCAAATAATTTGACTACCTTCCTTTCAAGAGTAAGTTGTTGAATTAAAGCCGCGAAGTTATTCCCCAGACAGTCCATGGCATCATCAAATGAATCTCCGACTAAACCTTTCAATCGAGATCGCAACTTCTTGTCATTAGAAACAAGTATGGAATTTTCGGTGGCGAGAGTAGAGTTGGATTTTTCTAATTTGGTGCATTGTTCCTGGAATTGATTCGCTTTTACACTCAAAGTTATTCTACCTTGAATAAGTTTATCTCTCTCGGAGGAATTCTCTTCAAGTTGATTTTTCAAAGTATGAATGATCTGTTCTTGTTCTTTGCATAGTTTCGACAAGCATCATCTTTGTTGAGTAGGTTGCCACCTTATTCAACAGAGAACGTTTCTCTTGTGAAAGAGTACTATTCTCATCGATAAAGTTTCCAACTCAAGTTAGTTTTAGTCAAAGAATATGAGAGGCGAGATAAGTTATTACTTAAGGAGTCTTGCTTTTGCGATAAGTCAAAATTCTCTTTAGACAAGTTATTTATTTGATCAAAGTGCATAGGTATGAAGATTATCTAAGAGATTATCTTGCTCCATCCAAGCATCTCTTTCAACTCGAACTTCTTCAACGATAGACTCCGTCGATATATCTCCATTATTCGTTTACCGGTTTAATACTTGAGGACGAACAAGGGTTTGAGTTGTAAAAAAAAAAAAAAAAAAAAAAAAAAAAAACTCGCGAAGAATTATCACGATGGCAAGAGCATACCTTTTAATTCTTCATTCTTCTTGCGAAGATTATCACGATCAAGTGAGATACTGAGAAATTTTTGATTTTCAAGGTGGAGATTATTGCATTTCACAGCCATAACTTGGAGATCATCCTTGACTTTTAATCTCTTGAGCTAAAGATGCTTGCGAGATCCTATCGGGACCAAGATGCTTACTTAAAATCTCGGCAGACGTTGGATTTGTGAGGATCGGAAGAAGTCTTTTTGGCATCATTCACGAGATCGAAAGGACCTTAAAGGCCACATCTATCCCCTCCAAATTTTCCGAAGTTAGAGGAATTTGTTCAAACAAAGAAGACGAGTCGTCTTTTGTCAAAGGAACCTCATGAGAAGAGGAGGTTTGGGGAGAGAAGTGATTGGAGAAATACTTGAGGACATTGACAGGGAGGAGGTATAATATCGTTTGTAGTAGGACAATTGAAAGGAACTTGGTCTATGAGGAGTTGAGGTATAGAAATATTTATCAAAGTAATGTTACGAAGAAAGAGGCACAAAATTATCTTGAAGATTTCTTGCGAGGGAGACGAAGATGTGAATGGAGGAAATGGAACGTTGGGGGTAACAGTTTAGAGTGGCGGAGCCTTTTGGGAGTATTACCGGTAGTTTTATCATCCTGAATGAATGACAAATTAAATAAGAAACAGAGGCAACAATGCATTGTAAATAAAAACAAATGTTTCTTAGATACCTTGTCACTCCACAAAGTTGTCTTTTGAAGCCATAGATTTCGCTCGCGAAGAGGCTTTGTTGCATGAGGATTCTTGTTGCGAAGTAGGTTTGGTGGCGAGCCCAAAAGAAGAAGAGGATCTTTCACGGTAAACTTAGTTTCGGGTTGGTTCTTGCTAAACAACAATGGCGAAAGAGAACTACAAAGTTAATCATACCAAGTGTGATTTCAACAAGAAAAGCTAATTTGATTAACCACAAAATCAGCCAGATATGGCAAAATTAACAAACACGGACGCCATGAGAGTAACAACTGCTAGGGAATAGCAAAAATGGTGAAGAAGACGGTAAGAGACAATAATAGGCAAACACTTGCAGAACGATGAAGAAGAAGAACACTTGCAGACGATGAAGAAGATGAAAAGGAAAAGGAAAATTCTTCACAGGAGTTGCTCCTATAAATAGACGAGAAAAGATGTTATGACCGGTTAGCATTAAATGCACCGGTAAAAGAGGTAAATATGGACACGTGTAAACGGTCACTACTAAATCCAAGGAAGCCGATTTAAAAGAACTTTAGTAGAATCCAAATATACAACATATTTCCTAATAGGCGAGAATAGCATGCGAAATTGATTATTTTCTGTAATTCATGAGGCAAGAAATGACACTTCGCATATGTATTACAAAGAAGCTTCGGAACTTCACAAAAGAATAGAGGCAAGTACGTACTTTTTAAGAAAAGTATTCTTTCGCTCGTTCCTTCACCAATTGAAACCAAGGAATATGACAACAATGAATTTTTTCCTTCAAATCGCTCTTCAAGCAATATTCAAGGAAAAAGAGGCAAGATGTAGGATCATAATATCGCAACGTACAAGGCTCGCGGGATTAATGAACAACGGTGTCGCGAGGGAGTCGCAGGGAGCTAAAATAAACGACGCAATGAATAACGCGAGGCAAAACATAAAGAAGACGTGAGACGGCGAGGGTTAAAAAGTGTCGCGAGAGTGAATGTTTGTGCATCTGCGACACTTCGCGAGACATTCCTAAAATAAAGGGGAGCTTTTGTCATCCACTATGTATTACCCTATATAAAGGGTTAAATGAGTCTGTAAAGAGGGGATCCTTTTGGGGAAATTGTTGAGCAAGTCATTAGGGGAGAGAAAGTTTAAGAGTGTTTTAACTTCTAAGTGTAACTCTATTTTCTGTGTAAACACTTCATGAATTCAATCAATAAATATTCTTGATCTTACATCTTTCAATGGATTAATTAAGCAAAATTGAGTAAGGGGTGTAGTGTGGGATTTCCCGCAACTACATTAGGGAGGGAAGCAAAGAAGGTGTTGGGATTGTGAAGGTGTTGGCTATGTATGACTTGTATCAGAAAGCTGAACTGGCTTGCAGGATGTAAGCTATCAGTTCCAGTGTTTGAATACGATGGTATCAACACTTGCCTCTGTTGTCTGGACTTGTTCTTGTTCTTTTGGAAATAGGGAGGAGAACCTATTTATACAAGTCATTTGAGCCTTATTCACGTCTCTCGTGGGAAGTGGAGGAAGTGGAGTGATGGAGTAGTGGAGTTGTGTGTTAGTGTTACACGACCGGTCTTGCCAACTTCTCCTGTCATCTCTAACCGTCCATGACTTCCCCGACACGTTCTTGTGATGGCGCGTTGCACGCGCATGTCGTAAACCGCTGGAGACCAATACCCCGATATGTATCCTCCAGTTTGTGACATGATTGATGTCTCGAATGTGTGGATCGTGGGACCTAGAGAAAGTAGCATGTAATGCTAGATTGAATAACTTAGTTATTTAGGAAGTCGATACTTGTGAAGTATCGTGTGTATTCTATGAGTCTTCGCATCATGATGTGGTAAAGTGAGCGGTGGTGAT
Organism: Papaver armeniacum; assembly: GCA_023531295.1. NCBI lineage: Eukaryota > Viridiplantae > Streptophyta > Magnoliopsida > Ranunculales > Papaveraceae > Papaver > Papaver armeniacum. The sequence goes on from JAJJWW010015719.1 coordinate 27,124, forward strand.
CACCATGACGCCTTGTGACCAATTAACTCGACCGAGGGGTTGTATAACCAAGCCGGTGAAGTTGGACGGATGAGATGATCTTTGAGACACTCATCTGCGGCCGATTGATGGAATTAGGGATTTTGAAGAGGTGCGCAAGCATCACTCTTGACTTGGTCGAATCCAAGCATGGGAGGTGTTTTGGAAAGGACCGACCGTGCATGCGTGTAGACGGCATGCCGGTGTACACGTACGTACCTCACCGTCATATTAAGGTGCGATCTAGGCCACTCAATTTGACCGGCAAAGAGGAGCGGTTGAGATCGATTTGTAACAATGCAGTGCGCAAAAGTCGCGCATCATGCCAATTTTGGGCGGCGTTCCAAGACGACCAAGTTTGGTCGGTCTTGGCCGATCGGCCGGCATGCATACGGTAGGATGGTGTATATACTGTACTTCATCGTCCCATAGAAACGTGATCTAAGCCACTCAATTTGTCCGGTAAACTTGAGCGGTCGAGATCGGTTGTGGGCCCAGGAAGTGTGACCACGCCCTAGCTTGGGCGCGCGAATCAAGGTGTGCGGCCAAGTTTGGTCTTGGCCGATCGGGTGTGGAGATAGGTGTGCCGCAGGTGATCATGTTGATACTTAGGACTGCTTAGTCTATTCTGGACCCTTCATTCGCGCATGAGGAGAAAATGGACGCTCGTGATTGTTCAAACCCTAATTAGGGTTTCAAGGCCATGTGTCATACCCGGTTTGGGGCGCACAAATCAAGACGACCAACCATAGTTGGTCCCGACCGATCGGGGTATGTGTGGCGGGCCCACGGTGTTTGTGTTGACATGCTCTGGGCCCTTTGAATATACATCTACACCCTCCATCTATGCCTGCGAAGATGGATGGTTGAGACATTTTGCGATATATGTAATGTGTCGCAAACCCTAATTTAGGTTTTCCGTCCATGCGCTTTGGTTTGGACGGTTTGGCAAACTATGCCACCCTTTTGGGAGGCCGACCATGCGGGGCCCGCGTTGGGTCGAGTGAATATTCCAATACCCGCTTGGGGTCATGGATTTAATCTAAGCCATCCAATCATCTTTGGTGAAGTTGGATGGTCGTGATCGTTTCGGGACCGATATGGTCGGTCTAGGTTCAAATATGCTCAATCGGGCTAGTATAACACACTGAGAGTTGTAGCATGTATGGGTATTTCGTACATGCTTCATTATTAATGCTTGGAGATTCGTGTTGCTCGCTGAGAACAACACTCGGTCGTCATGCCGCAGGTAATGAATACGGAAATACAAGGTGGATATGCATTAATTAATAATGCTGTAAATTCACAGGGTATATGGGATTGTTGCTACATGCTCCAACCTGGATGAATTTTGTGTATTTAATTCACAGAATACTGGGATTGTTGCCACATGCTTCATTCCAGGTGAAGTAGTAAAGTAAAGAAGTGTAGGATCAGAATATCGCGACATCAATACTTCGCGAGATTAATAAATAACGACATTGCGAGGGAGTCGCAGGGAAGTAAAATAAATGACGCAATGGATGACGACAGCCAGAACATGAAGAAGGTGTGAAGATTTAGCGAGATTTAGGAGTGTCGCGAGATTTAATACATGTACACTTGCGATACTTCGCAAGTCATTCCCGAAAATAAAGGACAGCTTAGCTGTCATCCACTGTGTACTACCCTATATAAAGGGTTGAGTAAGTCTGTTGTAGGGGAGAGTTCTTTTTGAATTGTTAAGCAAGTCTTGAGGAGAGAAAAAGTTTTAGAGTGATTGTAATTCTTTAACTCATTTCTATTTCATATTGAAAAGATTCAAGTATTCAATCAATAGAAATCATAATCATTCATCTTAAAATGACTTAATTGTGTATATTCTAGTGAGGGGTGTAGTGTAGGATTTCTGCAACTACATAATGGCGCTAGAAACAGGGAGTGAGTAGAGATCAACCTTGTGAATTGAAAGAATCAGAGTAACAAGAAAGAAATTTCGTATAATTTTCAATAACTTTCTTGAAATTGAGAAATGGCTAGAAGAAGGAATGCATCAGAACAACCAACAACTGTTAGAAGAAGCAGGAGATTAGCTGGAGAAAGGAGAAATGAAGTAGGTGAACCATCAAAGTAAACGCAAGAGATAGAGAAGAAGGTCAAAATTAACCACCTTCAACCAGCACCGAATAGAGTAATAAATTATGATAGGGTGAGTGTGCATACATGGAGATCAGATTCTATGGAAGAAAGAGAAGAAGTGCAACAATTGATAAATAATGGACAAGAAGAGAGAAATCGAGAAGAGATGGGAGAAACAATTCGTGAAAATGAAGAAATCGCAACATTAGAAGCTTTGAGACAAACAATACATGAAGAAAGGCGGTTAGAAGCGGAAGAACGTGCAAATTTAACAAGGCAAAACCATGAGTTAAGAATGGAAAATATGAGGTTGCGAATAGAAGGTCGAGAAGTAATACCAGGTCAAGGTCGGGGATCGGTTAGAGATGATATGAGAAGAACGTTACACCGTAGAAAATGTTAATGAAGAAAATCTAGAAGAGAGCCAAATCTCGGTGAAGGATGCTGCGAAAGAAGGGAAGTGATGTGTATTCCACGTCCCGAGATTTCTGAGAATGGCCAAAATGACTAAAATCAAGAAAATAGGTAGCGAGAATAATCCAATTGGTGAAGAAAATCGGGGAAGAAGGAAGAAGAATACTACGGGGAGAGAAACACGGAGGAAAAAAAAGGAGATTGAAGATGACATCGAAAGACATTATATTGAACAAGCGCGTCTAGCTTGCGAAAGGGAAAGATTAAGAGTAGAAATGGAAGAACGGGAATTGGAGGAAGCAATTCGACAGAACAATCATGACAATCGAGAAAGAAGGCGCGAGCAAAATCACAACAATGGAAATATCAATGAAGAATATGAAAGAGTACAAAGAAGAACTAATAGACAACCAAGAAGAGAAAATGATAGATATAATGGTGTGCGAATTCGTGAACGAGATGAAGGAGAAAGCCGCAGAGAAAGAAGAGAAGAAAATCTTTGAACAAGAAAATCAAAGCGGACATGAACGCAGGAGGAGAGGCGAGCTAAAAAGACCAATAAATTCGAATCGATGTAAACGAACAAATCTTAAGAGAGTTGGCGAGAAATGAGAGGAATGTTGAACAATAGAAGGGGAGGAGGAAGAAGACAATTGGATGAGGCCATCGAAGAAGGCTGCGAAAACCCCCTTTACACTAGAGGTGCGGTTAGGAGGAGTACCCCTAAAGTGCAATTTACCCATTAACCGGCATTTTTGATGGAACAACTTATGCAATACAACACATCAAAGCGTATGTGAGATGTATGCTACAGTGGGAAAATCATGACGCCATATTGTGCAAATATTTTGCATCTAGTTTAACAGGAGAAGCATTGAAATGGTTTGAGGGTTTACCAAGAAACACAATCACGTCATTCAACCATTTGCAAGCTATATTCTTAGGGGCATATATAAGTAACAACTCCTCGCGACCAGGAATTGAAGATGTATTTGGACTGAAACAAAGAGTTAGCGAAAGTTTGAGACACTTAACTGTGAGGTGGAAGACAATGTATAGCGAAATGGTTTGGACGAGTGGATGAAAGATATCTTATTCTATCATTCATAAACGCTATGTTCGCAACCAATTTGTTATATATTCAAATTTTTAGAGTCAAGAATACAATTACAATGGTAGAGTTGCGAGAACTTCGGGGAGGAATATATTGCTCTAGAGGAAAGGCAAAATGAGATGGAATCATATCCAGTTGCGAATACAAATTCAAACGCTGCGAATGCAAGCTTATTACCCAAGTTGATAAACACAGTAGCGAGCACTTCGCAAGGGCAACAAGAAAGGATAATAGATGATGGACAGACAAAGATAGTAGCTATGGGAAGAATATGAAAGAGAAAGGAACTACTACAACCGTGGCGGCAATAACAAAATTCAAAGACTTGATCATCCGCAAGAAACTTATGGAGGTCGAAGGCAGAATTATCATGGAGGGCAGCGAAGTCACATAGTAGTATGGGAGGAAATCAAAATGCCACCACTAAATATTAGTGTGGAAAAAATATGGGAAGCTATACTCTTGATGGAAAACATACACGCACCATGGAATATGGGGAATGAGCCACCACCAAGTGATAGAAGCCACGAGTTCATTCTTACCACCGCTTTCATGGACACCTAACAAATGACTAGAAATATAAAAGAATCAACCTCGGAATGATTGACCAAGGAAATTTGAATAATTTTCTAAAAAGTGAAGAAAAGGTTCAACTGTTACCACCACACCCGAAATGCACAGGACAAACTCGGCAAAGGGAAAGAAACATTCGTAATAGAAGTTGGAACGAAGCGAAAAATTTGTTTTGCAACTCCATTATACATTCATACAGAGCAATTGAAGATTTTCATGATAATGTTCTCGGTAAGGTTTTTTGCGAGGGATGCGATAATAGAGAAGTGATGAACATCGCGAAGGCGTCGCAGATTAAAAGAATGGCAAATGCGATTATTTCTTTCACCGCATGAAGAGATTCTGAAGGCGAGAGAGACGCATGATAGCCCATTGGTCGTAAAATTGGAAATTAATCCAAAACCTTTAGATGGCGAAGATGATGAAGCAGAAAATTCCTGGGCGATCAATAAAATCTTAATTGATACGGGGAGCTCAGTAAACATTCTCTTTTACCATACTTACAAGACTATGGGTGGGAAGGATGAAGAGTTGATACCTTCGACATATAAAATATACGGTTTCAATGGCACAGCGAATAAGCCTAAAGAAGAAGTTCATATGAGAATACCCTTGCAAGGATTATCAACTGAAATTTTGTTCTGTGTAGTCGATGTGGAGTCCCCTTATAATGCATTGATCGGAAGGCCATGGTTGCACGAAGTGCAGGTGTAGCGTCGACTTATCATCGGTGTATAAAGTTTCCTCATCCTAGCGGTGTTGGAGTTATAAAAGGAGACTGGATGGAAGGACAAAAATGCTATGAGATTGATGTGGAGAGTTGCGAGGAAAGATTTGCAAAAAGAAAGGGTAGAAGCGAGAATATAAAAGATGAACAAAGAAGAGAAAGGTTGATGGTGGATACCATAGATACAAGAGATGAAGATACATCGCGAAGCAAGTGCATGAAAACAGTGGAAAATCATGATGGAAAGGAATCATTAAGAGGTTTGAATGGTACGGAGGCAAGAGAGAAACAGGAGCAAAAAGTGTAAGAAATGAATAATCATTATTATCGAAATTAATGATAAAGGCATATCAAGAGTAAGAGGAAGAAACAGTAATTGAAGAAGAAATACGCGAGAATCTCGCCATCAAGAATGTATGAAAATTTGATTGAAGAATCGAAAACCAAAAATGAATAAACAATGCAAGATTGTGCGATAGCTTCGCAAACAAAATAACAAGAGAAAACCAAAAATGAATGATTGAATGAATTAACAAAAATGAAAGAGTGAGTGAATGGGACGAACCTTTATGACGTACACCCTAGTTCGCGAATGATATTTCGCAAGAGGCAAATGTAAGACCTAAAGTGCGTCATATAAGGGGTATCTCTTGACATGGCTCAGGGAAAAGGTTACACCGCCACTGGAAACTGAGTCATGGAGATTTGGGGCCCATGAAAGCCTATCCGGGAGAGATACCTTGGATTTCCAACTATATATATAAGGTTATACCCTGGTTGGACGCCCGAGGGTCTCTTCCAAGGAGTCGATGTATGCTCAAGGCTGCGAGGTACAGTTGAGCCAAGAGTGCCTGGGACATTTGAAGTGTCTCGGCCATTCTTGGAAAGTCTTGGCATATCTGCACTCGTCCAAGAAAACTCCACTTAGTGTGCGGTCTCGTAACCATAAACCCTATAGGTATAAGGGATAAGAGGCTGCGAAAACAAGCTGGTTGTTGTTAAGACCGGATGGGAGGAGCTAGTATTGTATGGCCGATGTACGCCTCCTTGAAGGGGCAACCGAGAGAGATGATAAGGGCGGCACCCTCCATTAGGGAGATGATAAGTGTCACAAGACGGCAATGTCATGGGGCTTTATATTCGCAAGAACATTTAGGCCTGTCATATTGTCGCAAATGAAATATCCTGCAGAGGCAAAAATACTAAAGACATGATAAGACAAGATCAATTGGTCATTACATGAAAGTGTAAGGACGTCTGCGATCTTGTCGCACGACGTCAATGTCATGGGACTTTATGTTCGCAAGAATTGTTAGGCCTGTCATATTGATGCAAAATGAGGGGTGGCAAAATAAGACCTTTAACTAGGAAGCCAAAATAAGACCACACAAAAACAATGATAAGGCAAGATCAATGGGTCAATACAGGAAAATGTAAAGACGTCCTGCGATCTTGTCGCAACAGTGAATTTCAACATAAATGCTGATAAAATAAAAAAAAAAAAAAAAAAAAAAAAAAAAGGAAATCGAGTAAGCAAACTTGCGAATACGATTAAATTTCTTCATTTATTTGTGAAGAATCAGCAACAGCAGTTGCGAAATGAAGAAGTATCATTACTTAAAGATTATCGACTTGATTTATCTCATGTGAAAATAAATAACAGAGGCAAGTATGGGAATGATTAGAATAAAAATTTGTTATTTATTTTCAAATGATAGATTTACTGAGAAGAGATTACAAAATGGAAGGTTAGAAGGATAAATGTACAAGTATCACAAGAAGAGAAAGGAAAATGGAACAATCTAGCAACTTATTCTTCTTCATCGATTCTTCTTCTTCGCTTACATCACTATCGAGACATCCAGAACAAGGCATATTTTGGGAATTTCATCGAGAAGACAAGGATAAGAAGAAAGAGGAATGTTGTGATCATTGTAAATCTGTTCAATAGTTTGGTTGCGAAAACGAACAAACATCATTATTGAAATTCGCCACGATAGTTTGTAGTTGCTTCTTCATCTTAGAATACTTGTCATTGCGAAGAGAGAAGTCTTTTGCAAGTTGTGCTTTCAGATTCAAGTTCCTTGATCCTAATTTGAAACCTATTCTGGATTCTGCGAACAAATGACAATGAGTTAGCGACTTAATATGATTTTATAGAAAAGAAGCGGAAAAATAATGAAGAACAGATAAACAACCTTCTCTCAGAAATCATATCTTTAACCAAGGCATTATGCTCGGCATGAAGACCGCGTTAACACCTAAGTTATTTCGGCATTATCTAGAACCTTCGCAGCCCAAGCGAATTCATCATCATTATTTATAACAAGAAGTGAGCGAATTTGATTTTCTCGCTCATTAAGTATGGCATTTTGGCGAAGGGATTCATCTCGTTCAATTTGGACTTCAAGAATAGTTTTTTGAAATTTTGCTAATGCTTGTGCACCTTGATTAGCAATGCGATCCTTATCATCTATGAGGCTGCTAATCTTTTTCCTTAGAATATTATTACTCTCTTGGGAGTCAAGATATAGACGTTTAAATCGGTTGGCTAAACCTAAACTAGATCTATGTTCAATTTCTAAAAGATGAAATTTGGATCGAAGTTCATTTAATGAGAGAGAATTAATCTTGTTTGAAGAACTACTTAAAGATTCATTGAGATGAGCGAGAAGAGCATCATCATCCATAGGTTCAGGGAATGAATGGAGAAGGATGGCTTCGTCAGAAAGATTATAAATGTCTGCGAAAATGATAAGTCAAGCAAAGAAAAATAAATGATAAAGTGGAAATGAAGAAAAGAGAAGGGTGTTATACCATAAAGTTGATGATTAGCACTTTGAAGAGTAGATATTTTGTCCTTTTGGGAAGAAGACTCAACTTCCAACTGTTGAATTTTAAGATGAATGATTATGATTCTATTGATTGAATACTTGAATCTTTTCAATATGAAATAGAAATGAGTTAAAGAATTACAATCACTCTAAAACTTTCTCTCTCCTCAAGACTTGCTTAACAATTCAAAAAGAACTCTCCCCTACAACAGACTTACTCAACCCTTTATATAGGGTAGTACACAGTGGATGACAGCTAAGCTGTCCTTTATTTTCGGGAATGACTTGCGAAGTATCGCAAGTGTACACGTATTAAATCTCGCGACACTCCTAAATCTCGCTAAATCTTCACACCTTCTTCATGTTCTGGCTGTCGTCATCCATTGCGTCATTTATTTTACTTCCCTGCGACTCCCTTGCAATGTCGTTATTTATTAATCTCGCGAAGTATTGATGTCGCGATATTCTGATCCTACATCTTGCCTCTTCTCATGTCTTCTCTGCGAAGGAGAGAATGTCATGATAACCAATATTTTGAAATGCCGCAATCGTTCATCAATTGTTCACCTTTATCTGTTTCACTTCCGTACTTTTACACGGAATTTATTACAAATGTTTCTTCTTCCACTCTTTTATTGACACGTCTCTTTCAACCGTTTATTCTTGACCATTCACGTCCCATCTCGCATTAAATGCATTTGTTTTCTCGAGGATTCTTCTCTCTATATATAGTTTTCTAACCCTTCTCTTCTTCTCTTTTATTTTCTCTCTGCAACTTTTCTTCAACTTTTTTCCTCCGCAATCTGCGTTTCTGCTACTGTAAATCTTCCCTTCTTTCTCTCTTTTGATCTTCAATTCTCTAATCATTCCCATACTCTAAGAATGGCTTCACTTGGTCGTACATATAAACCCCTTTTTAATGAAGCTCAAAAGAATTTACAAGAGAAGGGATTCATCCTATCAACCATTCCTGATCAAGAATCTTCATCTATACTTTCTGCAAAGTTGTTTTCTGATCATCAGTGTGATGATCAGAAAATCATAATCTCGCTAGGTCAAATCCTCGCAGGTCTTCCCATTCCTCTCTACAATCCCGAGATGCCTTTATTCTATGAAATTCTTGCTCATGAGAAATTCTCGCGAGCTATTTATCAACTAAGCGGTGATTGCATCCGTCTAATGCTTGAATTTGCCAACCGTGGCGCTGGTAAGGGATCTTTATATCCTGATGATGTCAAAGATCCTAGATTCGCAAATTTAGAAATAGTCACGGAGAAGTATACTGTAGAAAACGTTTTTGCAAATTATGAAGTAATAAATATGAGAAATGATAAATCTCGCTGGGGTGCTTGATTGAAGAGAAAGGATAATATTTCCAGTGATAGGTTGCTTATGCAAGATATTGACTGGCACTCGGGAAAAAATAATGTTCCTCGGTACTCCAAAGATGAGAAGTGGTGGGTTGTTCCTCTATTTCTGAGCGGACCTTATATCGCAGGTTCTCATACACTCCCTGCGAATCTCGCAAACTATCATCCTTGGGAATTTAAGTGGCCCGAGAAGGCAAAAGAGGTATACTTCCTATTTCAGGTTTGCTTTACGATATTTCCTTCCTCTTATATTTACTAGGCTTGTAAAATTTTCAGATTGCCAAATTGAAAAAGAGTTATAGAAGACGTCCAAAGGCGAGTACTCTGGCGATACTCCGATCAATCACGGATGAAGTAAGAAATACTTTCTTTTGTTATTTTTAACAATATTGTTGCCTCTGTTTCTTATCTTCATTCGTATGCGAAGGTTGTTGAAGAAATTAACATTCCGATCTTTGCGAAGGTTAAGGGCAAGAATAAAATCACTCTTCGCAAGGATAAATCTCTGCTCCATCTTCTAAAAACGGAAAATCCATCCCTCTTCTCGTTCTAGTTCCCAAACCGGCGAGAGTTCGATGAAGATGAAAATGAGGTGATACTTCTTTTGCAAAGGAGAATCATTCGGTCATCGCTATGGCGCAATTATCTAGTGTGTTCTCTGATTCTATGCAAGGATTGGGGGATGATCACTGCCACCTGCGAAGCTCTTGCTAATATCTGCGATACCCCCTGTTAGAGGATAATGATTCTTTTCGCGGAGTTTCCCGAACAATGACTCCCAGTTTCTTAAATGCACTCAGTGCTTTGGTATGTTCATATTTCTTTATTTCTTTGCGATTTCGATTATAAACCTTATCTTAACAATTTCTTTACTTTCCTTTATAGTCTGGGAGAGCTTCCTTTGTTGTTGCCTCAGACCTCGAGAAGAGACGCAACAATCTTGAGAGGAAAAATCTTCAACTTAAGGAGAAGAACAAGGAACTAGAAATTGAAGTTGCGACATCTCGCAAGAAGGATGCTAAAATTCAACGAGTTGGAAGTTGAGTCTTCTTCCCAAAAGGACAAAATATCTACTCTTCAAAGTGCTAATCAAGAACTTTATGGTATAACACCCTTCTCTTTTCTTCATTTCCACTTTATCATTTATTTTTCTTTGCCTGACTTATCATTTTCGCAAACATTTATAATCTTTCTGACGAAGCCATCCTTCTCCATTCATTCCCTGAACCTATGGATGATGATGCTCTTCTCGCTCATCTCAATGAATCTTTAAGTAGTTCTTCAAACAAGATTAATTCTCTCTCATTAAATGAACTTCGATCCAAATTTCATCTTTTAGAAATTGAACATAGATCTAGTTTAGGTTTAGCCAACCGATTTAAACGTCTATATCTTGACTCCCAAGAGAGTAATAATATTCTAAGGAAAAGATTAGCGACCTCATAGATGATAAGGATCGCATTGCTAATCAAGGTGCACAAGCATTAGCAAAATTTCAAAAACTATTCTTGAAGTCCAAATTGAACGAGATGAATCCCTTCGCCAAAATGCCATACTTAATGAGCGAGAAAATCAAATTCGCTCACTTCTTGTTATAAATAATGATGATGAATTCGCTTGGGCTGCGAAGGTTCTAGATAATGCCAGAAATAACTTAGGTGTTAACGTCAGTCTTCATGCTGAGCATAATGCCTTGGTTAAAGATATGATTTCTGACAGAGAAGGTTGTTCACTGTTCTTCATTATTTTTCCGCTTCTTTTCTATAAAACTGTTATTAAGCTGCTAACTCGTTGTCATTTGTTCGCAGAATCTGAGAAGAGGTTTCAATCTAGGATCAAGGAACTTGAAGTTGACTTAATTGTGTATATTCTAGTGAGGGGTGTAGTGCAGGATTTCCTGCAACTACAAGAAGTATTCATCACTTATTAATGGCTTTATCTTTTGCAAGATGTTAGCGCATAATTTTGGCTTTTACAATTTCAGCCCTTTAAATGAAAATCCACCATCAACAACGACGTAGAAAGGTTTTTACCAAAACGTTGCCAGCACGAAAATTCCTCACTCATATTTTCAATATCAACATTTGATCTCAACCGAAATCTGAAACACAACATACATATAAGACTTACAGATACAAACTAATTAGACAGAATTAGCATCCCTGAACTACATACACCAAAATTCCAAAACTAAACAAGCTGAAATAAGCTTCTGAGCATTTAGTGACACTTCAGAGGAGCCATGGTCTAAACCAACAATAATATCCTTCTACCTGTAATGTATCAAATTATCTTCCTAGTAAGTCAAAACTGTGATAGATTGAACAAACCCAATTGAATATAGAGATGGCCAGATAATTGACAATCATAGTAGTTCGAGTTTGACCCTTCCTAAACCAAAAAAAAACAAATGAACAAAGAAACGCAAGTGCCCCATATAAAAGAAAATAGGGCTAATTTGAAGTAATTCAAAAAACCCCAATGCCCCATATCCAACCTGATACCGAGAGATTGACTGGTCTCGCTTCTCTTTAAGCAACTGAACCGTGCTAATGATCTGGAAACCATTCAGAAGGCCACCAATCTGGTCGAGTAACTTTGATCTTTACATCATCTTGCCCTTTAATACTCAACGAACCAGATCCTTTAAAGGCTTCTTCTAGCCTCAAAAGACCCATACCACGAGACCCAAGTGCAGTTGTGACAGTCCCAACTTTCTTGTCAGATGAAACTCCGACTACTTCTGATCCTGGAGCTACCTTCTGCTCTACTTCTGAACCACGTACAAAAATGAATGTATGAGGGTTTGGAAATATTTTGTGAAGCATGTAATACGCTATGTTGTACGATTCCTTTAAAATGATGTATTATTAAGTGCATGTTAGACTAGAGTTACTGTGAGATCGTATGTGAAATTCACCACTCTGCAAATTGCCAAAATAAAGCACATGTTCTATGCAAGTTTATATTTATCGTGCTAGTAGTGTCAAAAGCCAAAAATGGACTGTTAAAATCAAAGAAGAAAAATTCACCATTTCCGCTTTTGTCGAGAAATTTTAAAGGGAGCAGGCGTTTTCGAATGACACCACGGTGGTGAGTTCGAGCAACTGAATCCTGTCCAACATAGCATCCTTTGTTGAAGCTTATAGCATTCAAGCCAGCAAGATTGTACTCAAGCGGAATTGCCTCACCTGAGAAAGGAAGAATCAGAAATCAAAACTAAAATGTTGCATTCCTGCACTGAAATCTAAAGAAAAAGAATTTATTGTAAGAACATCTGTCTATGTTTCTTAGAATTAATGTAGCAATTCAATGAATGACATGCTTTGTGTTCATGTCAGGTGACATAGAATGGCAAGCTAAGTTGGTAAGAGAACAAAAGAAGTCTGCTCGATATTCAGATGCAAATAAATAAATTTGGTTCCTGATACTTATTCCACAAAAAATCCATGAGCATTTTACGTAACACAAAATTTAAAGATTGGAATGAAGTCTATAGGCGATAGCTTAGATTAAAGGAACTTTGAACTGTTGTTAAGCAACACTTTAGAGGCAGCCAACAATTAGCAATGACAAGCACAATCAGCGGTATCAAGTGGTAGCCAGTGAGTGACGCCAGGATCAATCAAACCAGTTCAGAATATCAGTGTATTTATGTTACAAATTTTTGAAGCAGCTGATATTAATACCTTTACAAACAATAAGCAGTTCTAAACTTCTAATTTATCCACAATTTGAGACTCTAATGATGAACAGAAAATCTGTTTAAAACTTCAAATATAATGACTAAAGATCTAACGGAACCATTTACTTGACACGAGTATTGGGGGACATATAACCACTTAAGAGAAACATCACTGTAAAAGATTATTTCTTTACCAAGAGAACAACATGGCAAACACAAAATTTTATCTACAGAATCTATCAAACAAGAAAAGTGGGAACAAGATTTCGAACGGGCTGGTGTTATGGAACAATGGCCTATAACAGATATCATCTTCACAGAATCACATTAAAAAAAAAATTGAATCATGAGAGTGATACCTTTAGGAATCTCAGTTGAGCCCTCTGCCACTCCCTTTTCTACTCTCCATTGAAGGTAATTTAGCTCATCAGTTTCTTTGTTTGCTTCAACCATTGGTGCTGCAAATAGAAAAACATATTTCTGAAGCTCAACATGAAAACATACAATTATGCTACAAAGGATCACTATGCACATGCCCCGGTTACACCAATTTTACACCGATGAAAGTGCCAAATGTTACTTTAGAAACAACACACTGGTGAACTTACGAATTGTATTTGAAGGAAAAATTCCCCTGAAACCAAGACTGTCCAATCTGGGATCGTTGTACCATTGCCACCCAGAACTATTCCCTTCTGTAGATGACTGACTGGCTTTGTAAATACCAGATCCCCAGCCAAGAGCTGAAGCCTCAGGTTCTTCTTTCGAGTCAGACGACGTAGAAAGATTTTTACCAAAACATTGCCAGCACGAAAATTCCTCACTTATATTTTCAATATCAACATTTGATCTCAACCGGAATCTGCAATACAACCATACATATAAGACTCACACATACATACTAATTAGATAGAACTAACATCCCTGAACTACATACACCCGAATTTTACAACTAAACAAGCTGAAATAAGCTTCTTAAACCATTTATTGACTTCTCAGAGGAGCCAAGGTCCAACTAAACTAACAATATCCCTTCTACCTGTAAGTTTCTTTGGGAATGGCAATCAATAATGTATATCAAATTATCTTCCTGGTAAGTTAGAACTGCGATAAATACATTCTAGAAGAACAAACAAACCCAATTGAATATAGAGATGGCCAGATGATCGACTTTCATAATAGTTCGAGTCTGACCGTCTCCAAACAAACAAGGGAAGACGCTTACTTGTGGAAGCAATCCATGAGCTCATCCATAACATTGGCATCAACATCTGCAAGCAAATCAAATGGTTCATCTGTTGGGTTTGAACCAGGCTTCTCATAAGAAGGAGAAGGTCTATAGATAAACAAATCATACAAAAACCTCCCTTGAGGTGTAAGCATTGCTGTATAAATTGGTGTTTCTGATACTACTGTAGGTACACTTGGTGTACTTAAAGTTGATGTTTTTTCAGCTAACTTTCTTACATCATTTGTTACTAATCCTTGAAGAAATTTAATGGTATCAGGACCTCGAAAACGAATTACAGACCTTGTTTTCAAATGTGATGAACCATTTGACTGACTGGCTTTGTAAATACCAGATCCCCAGCCAAGAGCTGAAGTCTCAGGTTCTTCTTTCGAGTCAGACGACGTAGAAAGATTTTTACCAAAACATTGCCAGCACGAAAATTCCTCACTTATATTTTCAATATCAACATTTGATCTCAACCGGAATCTGCAATACAACCATACATATAAGACTCACACATACATACTAATTAGATAGAACTAACATCCCTGAACTACATACACCCGAATTTTACAACTAAACAAGCTGAAATAAGCTTCTTAAACCATTTATTGACTTCTCAGAGGAGCCAAGGTCCAACTAAACTAACAATATCCCTTCTACCTGTAAGTTTCTTTGGGAATGGCAATCAATAATGTATATCAAATTATCTTCCTGGTAAGTTAGAACTGCGATAAATACATTCTAGAAGAACAAACAAACCCAATTGAATATAGAGATGGCCAGATGATCGACTTTCATAATAGTTCGAGTCTGACCGTCTCCAAACAAACAAGGGAAGACGCTTACTTGTGGAAGCAATCCATGAGCTCATCCACAAAATTGGCATCAACATCTGCAAGCAAATCAAATGGTCCATCTGTTGGGTTTGAGCCAGGCTTCTCATAAGAATGGCCAGTCTAGATAAACAAATCATACAAAAACCTCCCTTGAGGTGTAAGCATTGCTGTATAAATTAAAGTTGCCCCAGTTTCTTCACCGAACTTTCTTACATCATTTGTTACTAATCCTTGAAGAAATTTAATGGTATCAGGACCTCGAAAACGAATTACAGACCTTGTTTTCAAATGTGATGCCATAGAAGAAGAACCTACATCTTCAATATGAGAATTTTGTTTTTGTTGATTACTAAATAATCTTGAATTCGAGCAATGAAAGTTTCTGCTTCTTGAGAAAATGCATCATCGGCCGACTGAAAAAACTCAGTTTTTTATTCTTCTAATTTCTTCCAAAAAAATACAGTGATTATATCTTCAAAAATTCAATTAAATCCATCGAACTGCAACATTTTGCATTGCAATTTCTTTCAAATTAATCCCAACCCCGAGCAGAACCAATGAAAATGATCCCATTAAAGCAATGTATACATCTACTCAATACAAGAACACAACAAATAGCTTAGAATCGTGTTTCTGAAATACCAGAATGTAGCTGTGAATTACGATTAGTGGAAGATGAGAACTCCTAAGCTTCCGAAAAACAATTACAAGGCGTCTGGGGAGGGTCCTGCGCGGTTGCCATCCCTGCCTAACGATTGCATAATTAGGAAATCTAAAGTTAGGAAACTGGAAAATATATCACATATAGCCCCAGCTTTTCCCTATATAAATATATTACCTTGAACGGCTTCTCTTAGATCCGTATCTTCTCTGGTGACTCCAGATCTCCGACGACTAAGGTTTCTTCTAAATCCTCTTCTCTTTTAGTTTACTGCAAGTTTTTTTTTTAGGAAGGATTTCTATTCTGCTGCTATGGTTATCTTTCCTTCTTTCAGATGGTAGTGTTATATAAATAGAGGCCTTGCATCTCCTTATTCCTATACAGAGAGTATTTGTCATCTTAACAAATCCAACCATAGAAATTTAGACCAAGGTGATTTGTCTTTGTTTATTTATTATTAATCTTCTTTTCCGAATTAGGGATCTTAAATATTGTCTTCTTATAAATAGTGGTAAACAAAGATTCAGTTTATCAATACATTGTATTGCCTTTTTTTTTCTATTCAGTAATACTTGATATGGAGCATGGTAGTGGTAGTGGTAGCAGTAGCAGTAGCAGGAGGAAGAGTCGGAGGCGTCGGGGTCGTCGTAATCAGAATGTTTCTGATACCTCAATTCCCTCTCAGAGTTCCTTCACTCCCTACACTTCATGTCCCAAACGATATCAATATTATGTAGATGAAGAGGGGTATTATCATGAGGTTAATAACGAGGAGTCTGCAGAATCTCAACAATCCGGTGATGATGTTGACAAGAAGTCTGCAACAGCACTTAATCCTAACATAATTACCTTGCCTCATTATCAATATGATCCGGTAGAACGAGAACTTTTAATTGATAAGATATATGCGCACATGAAGAGTATTCCAAAGTACGACGCGGAAGGTATATTTGCTATCACATTTGATGGGTATTACAGAAAAAAGACAGGGATTGGTGGTTATGGTGCCATGTTGTGGCGTGGTGGTGAGGAGGATGCTGGTCCTCTCTATGCTGTCAGTGGAGGTTCCAGATTGTCGGTTTCAGCATTTTATCATGCCTTGGAGGGGCTCCTGCATGGGCTGGATCTTGTTTCTGCTTACAATTTAGACGTCCAGTCAGTTTTCTTGGCGTGCAACTCTGAAAGAATGTGTGAGACACTGCGCGAGTGTTTTATCAACTTAGCAAATGGTACATGTGGCTATCACCCTCAAGATGAAGAAAATACATTTATTTTGTGTACCCCTTGCCTCGAGGACAAACTAAAGATGCATGAACGGACTGCTCCTGTCTTGGACATCATGAGGAGGATACTGGAGAAGGGAAGACGCTATAATCGTTCCACTCCTTGGATAGCCTCTTACAGAAAACATTGGAATGAACCTGCTGATTACTTGGCAAAGTATCGGCTCATTCCTGGGACGAAAAGGGTATTCGAGCCCAAATCCTTCCCTGATAAATTGAAGGCTCTTGTTAGTCGGTTTGAAGGCCGTACTCCTTTTCTTATCCGTTAGTTGGTTTAGTTAATTATCAGTAGTTTTAATTATTGACTAGTATAACATGCACGCGCGATGCGCCTGCCCAATCGTGTTCTAAAGCTTATAAAACATTATGTATTGAAGAAGCAATTTGATTTCACATTTATCTAAATACATATACATATTTACTTGTTTATCTAACCATAACTGGTTCCTGCATCTTGCCCATTTATACTTTCAAGTTGATGCTTGATGGCAAATACGATGTTGATTACCGCGTTTTTCAAGGAAAACAACTTCCCTTTCATATATTGTCATTAAGCTCTCTCTAGATTGCGGCCTTGTTATAGCTAAATTAGATTTTTGATGTGGGTCCAATCAACTCACCTTAATCACATCTCGCGACTACAGCTGCTAAAGCATCACCTTAGTAATATCTTGCGACTGCAGCTGCTAAAGCATCAGACTCTGTTCTATAAGCAAAACTAAAAGGCCACCACCATCAGCTAATTTCCGTGCATCCTCAATGCACCTGTATAAAAAAAAGAATCAAGTACTTAAAGGGTGATACTTATAAACAGATTTTTATATATCTCACACCACCATAAAAAGCTATGACATAACTCGAAAAGATCGATGCAGAGTCCAATATTAATCTGGAAATAGCAAGAAAGACTATAAACCTTAGTGACAACTTTTGTAGAGAAACCAACATGATTATGTTTTAAAATTTAAGAGGGCTAAGAACTATAACAGGATGACGTAGTATAGCAAGCAGATTCAGTTACATGGCGGAATAAATAGTTGATCATACGCCAAATAAAACAAAACGAAACATTCTTAAATCAGATTCAGTTACAATGTAGGTTGTGCACACTTGATATTAGCTCATTTCCTCAATTATAAAAAAATTTAATTGAACTGAAAAAGGAGAAAACGTGATTCAGATGAAAACTGCCTCAAAATTTAGACAACAGTTTACTGCTTAGGTTGCTGTAAGCTATAATATTAGCTATTAGGGATCACTTTCTCCTTAACTGCCACTTCTCATAGTTGGAGTATCTTTATAAGTGTCAGTTTATAGCTCACACATATATATCACTCTATGGCAACAACTCATAATTTGTCTTGGGTAAAGTTCTGTTTTTAACTACCAAAGGAACAGTTGAAATGGAAGCTAGCACAATGGATGATAAAAAAGAATGAAAGGCAGCTAAAGTTTTATTGCTTAGCTTTCTCAATAAGGATGTAAGTTTTCAATAACAGTAATCAGCAACAAAGAGAAATAAGAAATAGAGCAACAGAAAAATCCTCAAGAGTAAGCTTACTTGTTTCAACGGAGCATCAAATTAGCAGTCTGATTGCTTTTTGTTGTAGAAAATGGATTATGGGTATGGCATAAAATTTGAGTATGTGGACTTAACGATTTATGTCATTATATTGAACATCTATATTTTTAAATCAGATGCACTAAAATCGATTTTTCTTAGGCAACTACACAAAAAAACCATTTGAAATTATAATAGCTGGATGAAAAACCGAAACATTTAACCAAACCAACACCAAATCAGAAAGACAAATGGAGATTGAAAGAGAGAAGAGAGAACTACTGACTTGAAATTGAGCTTTAAACATGTTTCATCTCTTAGGAAAATAAACAAACAACTGACGTTCTTCTTCCGTTTGGCATTTCCAAAATTCCATACAGCAAATTGCCAAATTGACAGTCTAATTAAAGGTCTCATTCCATGAAAACCCATTGAATAATTCATTTCATGAAATACAATTAAAACAACTAAAGTCGACTAACGTGTACCTCTGCTTCTCTTCTCTTAAATTTTTTCATGTTGTTTTATGCGAGTATCATGCTGGGGTTAATGGGAAATCAATAGATTATGAGTAGCTGTTGCAGCTTATTGAATCCAATTTTCCCAAATGGGAAATCAATAGAAACGCTAAATCTAGTTCATGTAATTTCATAATAATTTCAAAAGAAAGAAACAGACATACCAGTAAGTTCAATCCAATTTTATAAATTCATCGGTCGTTGATTCTTTCGGTTATGGTATGAAACATGAAACAAAAAAAATATTAGGCCATAAAAAGGTAAGTTTTGGTGCTAGCTATGGATTCAAAATTTGAAACATGAAACAAAAAAATATTAGGCCATAAAAATATTCAATTACTAAAAATTATAATATTAAAAGTAGTCATTTAAGAAATGTGCAAACAACCAATTTGACATAAGTGTATTTTGGAGCCATTGACTTTCATGGGATTCAAAATTCCATGACCAAATTTTGCAGATGATGCTAACAATCCATTTACTGGACAAAGACCTCTTATTTTTACCCACACCAAAGTTTCCATATTTTCTGTAAATTGTGTACATGGTTTAATTTGTATCAAATTGTATTCTCTAAAGGGAAAATAAAAATCCAATTAATTGTCCTAACTATAGGAAACACAACCAAATCTGCAATCATGCGTCCTCCCAAATATAATCAGCGGTATCTGTAAAAATATATCGCATAGCTAGACTTATGCAGTTGGAAACATCCTCTGATAAATGTACAACAAACCGTTCAATGTATACGTCCGTAGTGAAAGCATAAACCACCCAAGTGGGGAACCCGAAACCCGTCAAAGGAATCGTCTGCAACTAAAATTTGCGACCCCCATACTAAGTACATATTGGGTACTATTCTTTCTTTCTGAACACCTGATCATTAATCACAAAAGACCAACATCAAAATAAACAACCCAAAAAATATCTAAAGAGAAAGAACAACAACGAAAGGCTAAAAGGCGAAGAATAAGATCCATGAAAGAAAGATCTAGGACAGCTAGGCAAAGGCCCTCACACAACAGTAAAATGACAACCTTGGTACCTTCAATTTTCAATACCAAATTCAATCAATTGTTGGCGACTAAAGAAAACCGATCAAATAATATTAAATGTATATACAAAAAATGTTTTAAGTAATATCAATTGTTGGTGACTAAATAACTACCTATCTGAAAACGATCTTTCCCCTTGTATCAGAAGTCCACATTTTGAATGCTACTACCACCTCGTCCATGGTTAAAAGGTAGTATGAGACATGAATGAGGCTATAACATTACAGAGGTAATATTGGCTCCACTATCTAAGAATGCATAAGATTGTGCATAAGATTGTGATAAGAATTGCATGGATTAAGTTATTTAAGAAAGATCAACCTATTTTCCATCTACAGCAGAGGTATAAGGAAACTGTTTTGTAGAGGTAAATTTAAGAAATAGAGGCCAATACAAAAGATAATTTCCTAGTATTCGGAGGCACAACTATCAACATCCAAAAAAGGGGCAGTTATTCTCAATCCTAAACCATTAACCATGTACCCAATTTCTCCGTCCAAACCAATATAGTTCAAATGTTATTTTGCAGCAGCCACCTGAAAGATTCAACAATATAAATAAAACTCATGTCTTGAATCACTTTTTTTTTTTCATCAGATGAAATAGTTCGGCCAAGATTAAACTACAAATACAGGCATATTAAGCAAATCTTTCAATTCAAAATACATAATTAGAACAAAAATACAAAAATGGTTAGGGTCTTGATAAACAAAGACGTAGTCACATAGAAAAGAAATTAGGGTTAGGGTTTACCAACAAATTTCGAATCGTATTTGATTACATATCCTTTTGAGAAAATAACGTACTTGGAAAATAAAATCAAACACAATAATAGGGTTAGGGTTTACCAACAAATTATGAATCCTATTTGATCCTTTTGAGATGGTAAAAGAATTCGTCCCCTTTCTCTGTCAAAGTATATCACTTGCGACAGCAAAACAAAAAGAAATCAACGGTAAAAAAAACAGGGAAAATTGAGAAGAAGAAAGGAAGAGAAGCGGTGAATGAAAGAGAAAAAGGTGTTCCCAGACGTATTTTTGGTGGTGTGAAATAACAGGACCATCCTACTGGCTAAAATATATTCTGGTGGGGCCAGAAACTCTAAGAAAAGAGTTTTATTCAGCTTTTAACCACGACAGAGGAAATTTAATTAATTTTATGTTTAAACTCCTCCTTGACGATTACACCCTATACAATTTTTGAATTAATGTTTATACATGCAAATTTTTAACAACAATTCTGGCCGGACAGCACCAAAACCGACCTTATTGGTGAAGATAAATTGTTTTTGACTCTTTTGGAGATTGATATTCAAAAATAAAGATCAGGGTTTTGTCCATATGGTGGTTAAGTCTGAATGATTGTTATATTTGGATTTCAACACCAATAATGATGTGTCTCATACATATTACACTGATTCGAAATGTCACAAACGCAATATCAGTTCATCACATGATTAGCTTCAAGCTGCCTGAAAGCACTATATGTAAGATGAATTCTACTCGGCAAAAATTTTGGCGCAACAAGAAGACAGAATAGAGGTAAGCACTTTATTTAGCATGGAGAAATGTTAATAAATCAAAGGAGGAAGGTGGACTAGGTTTCAGATATTTAGAAGTTTTTAATAGGGCTTTGCTTGCTAAATCGGCCTGGAAGTTATGCAATCGATGATACATCCATTTGTGCAAGATCACTCAAAGAAAAATGTTTCCCTGATGGTAAAGTGTTTAACATTAAGGAAAATGAAAATTCTACATATTCTTGGAGGAGCATCTCATCTGAACTTCAGTTTATCAAAAAGTTCAGCTGTTGGAGTCTTGGAAATGGCCAAAAAAATAGAATTTGGGATTACAGATGGATACCTGAGTTATCTACACGTCCTCTGCCTAAGGATTGAGCAACTAATGCCCAAGATTTTACTTATGTTCATCAGCTCTTTGAACCATCATCCAAAGTTTGGAATACTTGACTTATCTTCTCCTTATTTTACTCGACTATAACAAGGTTTGATTCTTGATGTTTCTATACATCACCAACATGAAAAGAGGCTTGTCTGGACTCTTGAGAAAAATGAAAAATTTACTGTTAAATCTGCATATAAGAGAATGATGGAGGAGAAGAATACAAACAATTCTGTGGGGCACATAATGAAGAGTATCTTCAAAAGACTATGGAAACTGCCTCTTCTTCCACGTATAAATAAATTTGCTTGAAAATATGTCAAAGATATTTTTCCTACAAGAGATAAACTGCTTCATTTTATTCACGCAGAAGGATCGCTATGGACCTTCTGTGAATAGGTTTCAGAAACCTCGACTCATTGCATCTTACAATGTCATTTGTCCAAGTCGATTTTGTTTGCTACTCTTGGACTTGATACTGATAGCAACAACAGTAATATTGCATTCTGGTTGTGTGAGTGGTTTGATAAACTCATGGCTCATCAAGTTACGCAGGATGAACTATGCAGAATAGTAATAGTTGCCTTGTGCATGTGGAATGCGAGACGTGACAAAGTGTTCAAAGGAAATGATTCTTCGCCAGGGATAATTATCAGAAAATGTCAAAAAGAACTAAGGATGCACAGGAACCGAGCCAAAAAACCGGACTGTGTCGAAACCGGTGGAACCGTACCTGGTTTTGTACCGAACCGAGGAAGGGGGTATAGGTACCGGTCCAAAAATTGAGAACTGGCCTCTAGAGGGTACATGTACACGGCCCTATTCATGTTCTTTACCGTCCCGTCCCGTTTGTACCGAATAATACCCTGACTCTGCGAATTTTCTTAGGATGTTAAATTTTGCAAAATTTGTATTACTCACAACCATTTTTCCCAATTTAGGATAAACTACTTGGGACCCACATGCCTTATAATCTTGTGAAGCGACCAGAAGGAGGCTTCTAGGCAAGGCCAATCAAAAATTATAAAGATTAATGATGTTTACCATTGATTTTTGAATGTTTTTAGCGTCAGTCATTGTATCATCAACCAAACAAAAAGCATACATCTCAATGGTAATCTTCATTGACATGACCCTAATCGGATTATGTTGTGCTATGTTAGAATATTTATTTGGCCATCGACTTCCCAAAGATCCAAAACTTTTAAGATTAGTTTCTTTCTGGCAGTTGAGGTTTGGCAATTGATGTTGAACAATTAATTTATTCACCTGACAACATTGTTTCGTTCCTGGTTTTTCCTTTGTATGTTGTCTATTGTATTTCATCGACCACCAAGGAATTGTGTATCTTCTTTTAAACCTGTACCTCCTGGAAAATTATCAACTGGTACCGGAACCGTCCCTGGTACCGTACTTGTCCCGAATGGTACCGGAACCGAGGAAATAGGTACATGTACCGGTCCAACAACTAAGAACCGAGACTAGGGAGGTACAGGTACTCGGCCTCGGCAAGAACCGAGCCGAACCGTACCGTGTGCACCCTTAAAAAGAACTGTCAGAATTTTCAACTAAAGCAACTGCACCTGCAATAGTCTCTAATACTATCCCTATAAATAATCTCCACTGGTTCCCTCCTTCAAGAGGATCAGTAAAAATTAATTCTGATGGATCTTATGTTAAACATAATAATGTTGGTGGCATTACACTAATCCTTCGTGATTTTGCAGGTTCCCATCTTGGATCGAAATGCATATATTTAACCAATCTAATGAGTCCGGTGCAAGCCGAATGTAGAGGGTGTTAGAGCACGGCTCGGTCGAACTCGCAAGCGTTGCTATCTCAATCTTGTTTGTCAAGTTTATTAGTGTTGATGGTGGATTTTAGTTCAGGGCTAAAATTGTGAAACCAAATTTATGCGCTGACATCCTGCAAAGGATAGCCACTGATAAAGTGATGAATACTTCTTCACTTTAATTCACCTAGAATGGAGCATGTGGCAACAATCCCAGTATTCTATGAATTAAATACACGAAATTCATCCAGGTTGGAGCATGTAACAACAATCCCACATACCCTGTGAATTTACAGCATTATTAATTAATGCATGACCAGCCTTGTATTTCTGTACTCATTCAGGGGTGCGGCATGACGACCGAGTGTTGTTATCGACAAAGCAACACGAACCTCCAAGCATTAATAATGAAGCATGTACGAAATACCCGTACATGCTACAACTCTCGGTGTGTTATACTATCCCGATTGAGCATACATCTCTCGGTGTGTTATACTAGCCCGATTGAGCATATTTGAATCTGGACTGTCCATATCAGTCTCAGAAACGATCACGACAATCCAACTTATGGCTTAGATTGAATCCATGACCCCAAGCAGGTATTGGAATATTCACTACCGACCCAACGCGGGCCCCGCATGGTCGGCCTCCCCAAAAGGGTGGCATAGCTTTCCAAACCGTCCAAGCCAAAGCAAGATGGGACGAAAAAAATCTAAATTAGGGTTTGCGGCACATTACATGTGTCGCAAAACAGTCTCAACCATCCATCTTCGCAGGCATAGATGGAGGGTGTAGATGTAGATTCAAAGGGCCCAGAGCATGTCAACACAAACACCGTGGGCCTGCCTACATACATGACCGATCGGTCAGGACCAACTATAGTTGGTCGTTCCAGTTCGTGCGCCCAAACAAGGCATGACGCATGGCCGGTGAAACCCTAATTAGGGTTTGAACATCACAAGCGTCCATTTTCTCCTGCACTAATGAAGGGTCTAGGATTAGACTAAGCAGGTCCGGTGCGTATCAACATGACCACCATGGGCCCATCTATCGCCACACCCGATCGGCCAAGGCATATCATGCCTGGTTGCCCCGATTCGCACGCCCAAACTATGCGTGGTCATACCTCCCAATTGCAAACTAATCTCGACCACTCAACTTTGACGGACAAATTGAGTGTATTAGATCATGTTTCTATGGGATATTAAGGTATGGACGTGTACACCAGCTCACCGTCTGTATACCAGACTAATCGGCCAAGACTGACCAAGCTTGGTCGTCTTGAAACGCGCGCCCGAAGTTGGCATGACACGCGGCTTTTGCGGCACCAGATTTCTGTCGCAAATTGATCTCGACCACTCAACTTCGTCGGAAAAATTGAGTGGCCCAGATCACACTTTCACGAGACAATGAGGTATGGGCGCCTACACCGTCATGCCGTCTACACACATGCACGATCGGCCCTGCCAAAATCGTATCCCAAGCTTGGATTCGACCAAGCTGAAGAGTGATGCTTGCGCACCTCTTCAAAAACCCTAATTCCACTAGTGAAAAATACTATAACCCCCCTTCTATATGGGTTCAACATATAGAAGCCCCACTAAATGGATTATTCATTGTCAACTCCATACTTTAGGAAAATGATACTGCTTGGCCCAAAAAATCAAATTTTCTTCAGATCTGGCCCATAATTAATTATTACGAATTTTAATAACGACAACATTGCCCTTATGAATATATGCAAGAGGAATATCAAAAGATATTTTCATTTTTCTATTTTCTTTCTCTCTCTTATCTATCTCTCTCTCTCTGTCATAGAAAAATAGCTTCTAGGGTTTCTGAGATTCATTTTTCGTCGTCGCAACAACAAAGATCGATTGCATCTTCTCCTTCTATTCCTTTGTAATTTCAGTGCATATCGATGAAGAAAGTTAATGAAAATCGTCAAGAACAACCGGAAATGAGGATATAATCATCAAATCCTGATGGGAAAGGTAAGTTTAACATATCATAATCGTTTCATTTGATTTAAGCTACTGACTTGTTGATTTCCAAGTCGATTTTGGAAAATAATATTTTTGATTTATTTTTGAAACCTAATCTATTCGATTTCATCTAGAAATCGTCATTCAAAACGTGATCAGAATATAGATCTATATCTATTTCATCTTGATCTCTCTTTTAAGATTGAAATTTTTGAAAAATTTTGTCAGCAAAATTTATAGGGTTTCGAATTGAAGTTCGATCTAACTTTTAATTTGTATTTTTGATCGATAATTTGAGTTCATTTATGAAATCATAGCTACTTAATCTTTGTGACCCCTCAAACGATATTTGAGTTTCTTACACTTTCAAATTTCGATCTAGTTTGAACTCATAAATGTTTTTCATCTGTTGTTCTTAATCATTTAAGAAATATTTTAGTTGATTATATGAGATATGAAACGAGTATTATATGTTAAACAACTGCGTAGAAGGTACGATATCGTAATCTGATTCAAGGCGTCAATTGTCCTACATGTGATAATTCTACAGATTGTTGTCCGGTTAATATTTAAGAGTTATTCTTTTAAATGGATTAGGTTACTAAATTGTGGATTATGCTTCAATTTTTAGTTCATAGCTTGTGATGGTGAAAGTTGGAGCAGGTGGTGATGCTGGTAGTGGTACTGAAGCTAGAGAGTTGTTCATTGTGCTTCAATTTTCTCATTTTGATTATTATGCACAGCATGTGTAACTTTCGTCTACACATCCAAATTGCATGTGTAACTTGCATCTACACATCCGAATTTCATGTGTAACTCTCAGTTACACTATTCAGATGCATATGTAACTCCCAGTTACACTAGTCATATACATGTGTAACTCTTATTTACACTAGTCAAGTGCATGTAAAACTGGTTATACATTGTTGTGTGTGTTGTTCTTTTTGATCTCATAAAATCTTATTGTTTTTTTGTTACTCTTAAGGTTGCCAATAACTCAATAAAGTTGACTGCTTATTTTTGTGGTATTTTTGTAGGATGGTCTCCCTGGAATTGGAGTTGGCGCCGAAATGTTGAAATGAGGATTATGAGGGAGCTTAGGACCAAGGGAAGAAGATTGTTGACACACAAATGGTCTTTGAAATTGCATCCATAGATGTTGTTGGTGGGTGGATTGTATTGATAATGTTGTGAATATACTATTAGATTTGATATTTCTATGGATTAGAAGTATTCAATTTTGAGTATCTAAGTAACATAGTTAAGTGCTTCAACTTTTGAGTATCTAAATAACATCTCTTTTGTTGACAAACAAGTTGTTTTCTCATTGCAGGTAAGTTGTACTTGAACTGAAGTAGTCTGAACTTCGGAATTTGGTATTGGCAGTAAGCAAAACTAGATTTGAAAGAGGAAAATGTTACTTATAATCTCGCAGCACATGTGAGATATGATTTGCATTTGGAATATTTGTTACCTTTCCGTTATATAACTGTCAGTCTTCAATAATTTTTCCGTTGCTTTGATTGGATAGTAACATTTCATGATGTTTAAGTAGTTGGACTAGTTTATGAGTTGCTGAGATCTTATTGGCAATAAAAAAAGTACGGTTCTCAATTTGCATGACATTGATTCAACTTTTTTTGGTCTTGGTATGCTATCTGATACATGCTTTGCATTACCTTTAACATTTCATTATTTGAGAAGTTAGGCTTGCTAAGATTGTGCCTGAGATTGCTATGGCAGATTATAAGATGTTAATTTGTTAGTTCCCTTGCCTAATGTGTATCTGTAACTCCTAGTTACACATTGTATGTGCATGTGTAACTCCAAATTACACAAGTGAAATGCATGCATAACTCCTAGTTACACATGCATCTGCCTATTGTAACTGGAAATTACACATGCATATATCATGTGTAACTATTCAAACATATCAATAAAACAACAAATAACATGCCATATAACATGTCTATTTCATGAAAATGCTGAAAAATAAAGCTTGTCTATCGGCATGTGTAATTTGTTTTATTACAAGGTTTGTGCATTTTAGCGTGTGTAATCAGGAGTTACACTTGAATACGATAACTCCCAGTTACTTGAATATGCATTGTTGTATGTACAGTTCATTTAATCTTATAAAAAATGATTACTTGTTGTTATATTTCAGGTTTCCGATAAATTCATAAAAGCTAATTGCTTATTTGTGGTATTGGTCTCGCTGGAATTGGAGTTGATGCTGAATACACAAGTCAGATGCATGTGTAACTCTCAATTACACTAGATAGATGCATATGTAACTTTCAATTACACTAGACAGATGCGTGTGTAACTTCTAGTTACACATGCTAAGAATTTATTATAAATGAATATTAAAGTAATACATGTATTTTTTGTATGCGTTCTTTTTGATGTCTATTTTTTTTGATTTGTAACTTTTCTTTACACATGCCATATGGATGTGTAACGTCTGGATACACATGCCATATGGATGTGTAACTTCTGGATACACCTGCCATGTGCATGTGTAACTTCTGATTACACTTGTGTAGCTGTTTCATGACATACCCATGTGTAACTGTTTCATGCCATATGGATGTGTAACTTATGGATACACATGCCATCTTCATGTGTAACTTCTGATTACACATCCATATGTTGTTGGTGGGAAACGGTGGTCGGTGGTGGTTTTCGGCGGTGGTGGTTTCTGCTGCTGGTGGTGGTCGACGGCGACGGTTGGCGGCGGTGATTTGAGGCGGAGGTGGTTGTTGGAGGTGGTGGTTGGTGGTGGTGGTCGTCGGAGGTGGTGGTTGGTGGCGGCGATCGTCGGAGGTGGTGGTTGGTGGTGGTGGTGGTGGCGGTCGTCGGTAAAGATGGTTGTGACATCATGTTTACTATATTTTAATATTTTGGGCTTAAATTCAAATTTTATTTAATTTGGGGCTTGACAATATATAAAACGGTATGGATGTCTTTTAATAACTCGGGGCCTAGATTTAAACTTGTTTTAACTAGGGGCTTCATATTATGGGTTATCCATGGGTTGGGCCTTAGCCTAATTTCCCCACTCCACTAACGGTCGCAGATGAGTGTCTCAAAGATCATATGGACGTGTACACCAGCTCGCCGTATGTTTACCAGACTAATCGGCCAAGACCGACCAATCTTGGTCGTCTTGAAACGCGCGCCTGAAGTTGGTATGACGAGCGGCTTTTGCGGCACCAGATTTCTCTCGCAAATTGATCTCGACCACTCAACTTCGTCGGACAAATTGAGTGGCCCAGATCACACTTTCACGAGACAATGAGGTATGGACGCCTACACCATCATGCTGTCTACACACATGCACGATCGGCCCTGCCAAAATCGTATCCCAAGCTTGGATTCGACCAAGCTTAAGAGTGATGCTTGCGCACCTCTTCAAAAACCCTAATTCCACTAACGGTCGCAGATGAGTGTCTCAAAGATCATCTCGTCCGTCCAACTTCACCGGCTTGGTTATACAGCCCTGGTCAAGAGTTAATTGGTCAGTGAGGCGTCATGGTGATCACCACCCGTCACTCTACCACACCATGTGGTCGGCCAAGGGAGGACTTGCTTGCGCCACCTCCAAACCATCACATGAAGTAGGCTGGACATGAGGCTATTTTGAGACACTCAAATAGCGATGCTTCATACATGCTGAATATACTCGATGCAGTACCTGCATAGAATACACACAATACTTCACAAGTATCGACTTCCTAAAAAACTTAGTTATTTAATCTAGCATTACATGCTACTTTCTGTGGGTCCCACGATCCACACACTCGAGACATCAATCATGTCACAAACTGGGGGATACATAATGGGGTATTGGTCTGGCAGTTTACAGCGTGAAGCGCGCAACGCGCCATCACAAGAACGTGTCAGGAAGTCATGGACGGTTAGTGATGATGGGAGAAGTGGGCAAGACTGGTCATGTGACACTAACACACGACTCCACTACTTCATCACTCCACTTTCTCCACTTCCCACGAGATACGAGGGTTAGGCTTAAAAACTTGTATAAATAGGTTCTCCTCCCTATTTTCCAAACAGGAACAAGGCAAGACAAGACAACAGAGGCAAGTGTTGATATAATCGTATTCAAACACCGGAACTGATAGCTTACATCCTGCAAGCCAGTTCAGCTTTCTGATACAAGTCATACATAGCCAACATCTTCACAATCTCAACACCTTCTTCGCTTCCCTCCCTAAGATCAACCCCATCTCCTTCACTTTGTGACCGAAACAAGTCTGGAACGGCCATTTCTTGGTTTAGGCCGGATTTGCACATATTGATTTCTCGAATCTACAAGCACTCCCGTGTAGTGCATTTGTTTAAGGTTTAGACTCACTTCTCATCCACACACCCCAAATTACCAAAACCGGCAGAAATAGTTTTCACCCATAAACAATTGGCGACCACAGCGGGAGGTTAATCTCTCGGTTGTAAAGTCAATTTCTTCAATACAATTCAATCAATTTCGAGATGGTTGGTCTTAGGACCACCTCGACAGTCTCGAATCCTGATGGTTCCTCCAACGGAGATACCCCTCCTCCTAACGGCGTATCTGACGGCATGATCAGGAGATTTCCAACATTAAGCGAACTAGCACGAGTACAGGAGATTCAAACGAAGAACATGGAGATAATCAAAGAAGCGGTAAACGGCATACTTGATCTCCTCATTAAGATGACATCAGAGATGAGCG
The DNA here is from genome assembly GCA_023531295.1 of Papaver armeniacum. NCBI lineage: Eukaryota > Viridiplantae > Streptophyta > Magnoliopsida > Ranunculales > Papaveraceae > Papaver > Papaver armeniacum. The sequence continues at coordinate 57,538 of JAJJWW010015719.1, forward strand.
TTCCGGAGACCTCTACAAAATAGCTCTGGACGTACACCTGACTCCTTCACGTCCAGAAGTCCTAACTGCATCGGAAACATCTGTAAATAATGTTACATTTACAGAAGACGACATGATGGCAGAGGAAGGTCACAACCGGGCCCTACATGTTACCGCACGTATCAAGGGTTCAGAGTTCAGGAGGGCCCTCATCGACACATGAGCATCTTATAATGTGATTACTCTCAAGACTCTCAGGACAGCCAAGGTTAGCCCATGCAAGATTGTACGGCAGCCCACCACAATGACGGACTTCGAAGGAAACCAGACCAACACATACGGGTATGTCAATCTGAATTTATCAGTAGGACCCGTTCAGTCAAAAATGAAATTTGAAGTCATAGAAAAGGAGTCGGACTACCATATGATACTAGGGAGACCGTGGCTTCATGACAATAAGGTCATCCCTTCAACGTATCACCAGTGCCTGAAGACCATGATAAATGAAGAAGTCATCCGTATTCCGCATCATTATCTCCGTACGCACCAATATGCGGAGTCGAACTGTTCGAGCCAAAAGAAACTCCGCAGGGAAGGTCAGACAAAGTCCTGTGCACCCCACTACCCACGTGGGCTTCAATCCAGGAAGAAGACCGACTTGCATCACTGGGGGCTAAGCACCATGACACGCCTTTTCTGACGAGGCGTCCATATTTATCCGGTGAAGCTTCAACCCATGCTCACACCAAAAGGGAACGCACTTTCAAGGCAAACCGTGATCATAAAGGGAAGATAATATACCGGTGCCGTTGTTAGCAATTAGCAGGATAGACTGGCACCCAGTCTCTCCGCCCAGTTGAATGCTGCAAGAACGACGAAACACAAGAGGAGGTATTGGACGCTCCGCGACAGCTACAAGATGGCACCAACTCCACAACCGACGAGCCCGAGACTGTTAACCCGGGAATGAAGAATCTCCCAGGCCTGTCTCTATCAGTTCGACTATGTCCGTGGACTAACGTGTGAGTCTTGTCCAACTACTCAAGGAGTACCAAGATGTGTTTGCCTGGACATACGAGGAAATGCCTGGTCTAGACGAAAAATTGGTCACCCATCACCTACATGTCATACCTGGATTCAAGCCAATCAAGCAATCTCCGAGGCAATTCAGACACGAAGTGGAAGAACAAATCAAGAACGAAATTCAGAAGTTTCTAGCTGCTGGCTTCATCAGACCTATTCATCATCCGACCTGGTTAGATAATGTGGTCCTAGTAAAGAAGAAAAACGGACAGATTCGGTGCTGCATGGATTTCAGAGACTTGAACAAGTGCTGCCCCAAGGACGACTTTCATCTGCCTAACATCGACATGTTAGTAGACACCACCAGAGGACACGGCATGTTCTCCTTCACGGATTGTTACAGCGGCTACAATCAGATAAGGATGTATGAGCACGATGCAAGTAAGACAGCCTTCCGAACCCCTCTTGGAAATTTTTACTATCTTCGTTATGCCATTCGGTTTAAAGAACGCCGGTGCAACGTATTAACGTCTTTGACGGCAATCTTCCACGACATGATGCATAAGCAAGTCGAAGACTACGTGGATGATATAGTAGTCAAATCCAAGACTCAAGCTATCCTCACAATATCGCCGCCGTGAACTCGTGAAGGAGCTCCAAAACTTCATGGGCAAGGTGAACTTTTGCTTCATTCACCCCTGTGAAGAAAGGATCGGGTTTCGTCTGGATCACACTATAACAGAAGCGTTTCAGAGGATTCAACAAATATTGTCATCTCTGAATCATCACAAAGGGTTAGCCTATTATGTCAGCCCAGACAAGAGCGAGCATGGGACATCTTCAGATCCACTGAATACGACACCTCAAGGGAGCAGCCTAAAGAAGATAACGATGTCCGCGTGTCATGTCGAGAAAGAATCCGGGCGAATCACTCTATCAGAGGATGGTGCATGTCTACCGTGTTATGTTGGATAATCTGCACTTTTGGTCATCCTCTGGACTTCGTGAAGCTGTTGAACGCTCATCTACGACAAAGATCTACCCCTTTGGAAAGAACCAGTGCCTTCCAGTATTGAAGAGCCTCATGATGTTCGTGGAAGCATACATCCCACCAATGCAATACAACCTTGACCTTCCATAAGCATTTCTTGAAGAGCAGCAAGAGGAAAGCCACCGAGATATAACATCTTGCGCGTCCAAAATCGTCAACTCCAACTCCAGCACCATATGCACGACTGCCTTAATGGTGAAACAACGTCCAAGATATTCCATATCTGGATCGATGGTAACTACATCAATGAGAGACGCTTTGAATTTGTCTCCCGTAGAAGATTTAGTTGTGTTACCAAAGGAGTATGACTGGGATCGCTTAGCATCGCCTATCTCAAAGATAGCCTCATGAACCTAGCGTGACAACATCTATCAAGTCCAAAGCTCGGATACTCGTGGGTGTGGGATTGTCTCCCTCTTCTCTATTTCATGAAGAAACGTCAAGAAAGCCATCGGTTCTAGTTTATCCTCTAACAATGAGACGAGCTCTACCACTATAAGAAGACTGCCAAGTTCGTGCCCGTAGCGATCACACCTCTCCATTCCAGCCTCTTCTGATCACAGCTGCTGCCAAGAACTGTTGTTGCTCGTCGATTAATACCATCCAGAGCTTCACCATATCAACGACCATTACATACAAAAGACCCATTAGGCATATAAGATAGAGCCACGTAGACCACGCTTGGGGACTGAGGTTCATCATGAAATCCTTTACCGTCAGTCAAGAACTTCTTCAACACTTTCTCCAGCATAAGCCGCTTCAACGCTCCACCCACTAGAAGTTGCTTCAACGCTCTCCGGGACCTGCTTGCTCCAGAAGATGCTTCAACGCTCTCAGCGGGAACCACACCACGTTCGAACATACAAGGTTCAGTTTGGGCAAAGCAAGCACGCCTAGATACCACGTTCGAGCAAAGGGAAGACCGATGTTGGTTAGCAAGACCGGTGTTCGTCAAGGCAAGATCGGTGTTGGTCAAAGTAGCAAGGTTGACACTCGAGCAAGCACATAAACTGTACGGGCAAAGAAAGCAAGGCCGGTGTTGATCAAGTCACAAGGCCGTCTCGCTCGGGGTCACGAGGCTGGTATTGGGCCAGCAAACGAGGGCGGTGTTAGTCAAGTCCGCAGCTTGGGTGTTGGTCAAGATCGCAAGGCTAACATCCCATCACGCAAGCAAGACTGATATCACGTCACGCAAGTAGGACGGTATTGGGTCACGTCAGGACGGTATTGGTCAAGGCCGATCAACGTCACAAGGCTGGTATTGTGCCACGTCAGCGAACAAGGCCGGTATTGGGCCACGTTAGCAAACAAGACCGGCGTCGGTCAAGCGGCGATATCCGTCGGGGGTTCGTCAAATCAAGCAAGGCCGGTGTTGGTCAAGGGGCAAGTATGGGTGTTGGGGTGAGGCAACGGAGTTTGGTAATTGGTCGAAGCAGCACGATCGGCCCTAAGAAAAGCAGCACGCAGCAGCTCCCACTTTATCGTGCACATCCGGCCCCAAATTGGTCGAAGCGGCACAGTAGGCCCCAAGCAAAGCAGCACGCGGTGGGTCCCACGTTCGAGCAAGGCGGGCATAACAAGCCCACGTTCGATCAAGCAGGCGCATGATGAGTCCCACGATCGAGCGGCGAGGCGCAATAGCCCGTTGAGCAGGCACATTATCCCCACGCTCGAGCGGAACAATCACGAAGAAGGCTCTCGACCGAAGCGGGCATAGCAAGGTCGATCGAAGCGAGCAAGACCGACATCATGTTAGAGGAACACTCGCCTGAACGCCTCTTGAACATGACATGCTCCAAGGACAGGACGACTCGTCTCTCCTGGTAACATCTAACTTTGTCTCATAAGTTTTATCTGTATATGTCACCATCTAATGCCTACCCCACAATAGTGTAACCATTATGTGCTAGGCGGGGGACTTAATGTTGATGGTGGATTTTAGTTCAGGGGCTAAAATTGTGAAACCAAATTTATGCGCCGACATCCCGCAAAGGATAGCCACTGATAAAGTGATGAATACTTCTTCACTTTACTAATTCACCTAGAATGGAGCATGTTGCAACAATCCCAGTATTCTATGAATTAAATACACGAAATTCATCCAGGTTGGAGCATGTAGAACCAATCCCATATACCCTGTGAATTTACAACATTATTAATTAATGCATGACAAGCCTTGTATTTCCTGTACTCATTACTGGCGCGGCATGACGACTGAGTGTTGTTCTCAGCAGAGCAACACGAACCTCCAAGCATTAATAATGAAGCATGTATGAAATACCCGTACAGGCTACAACTCTCGGTGTGTTATACTAGCCCGATTGATCATACATCTCTCGGTGTGTTATACTAGCCCGATTGAGCATATTTGAATATGGACTGTCCATGTCAGTCTCAGAAACGATCTTGACCATCCAACTTCACCAGCATGATTGGATGGCTTAGATTGAATCCATGACCCCAAGCAGGTATTGGAATATTCACTACCGACCCAACGGGCCCCGCATGGTCGGCCTCCCAAAAGGGTGGCATAGCTTGCCAAACCGTCCAAGCCAAAGCAAGATGGACGAAAAACCCTAAATTAGGGTTTGCCGCACATTACATGTGTCGCACAAGCTCTCAACCATCCATCTTCGCAGGCATAGATGGAGGGTGTAGATGTAGATTCAAAGGGCCCAGAGCATGTCAACACAAACACCGTGGGCCCGCCTACATACATGACCGATCGGTCGGGACCAACTATAGTTGGTCGTTCGATTCGTGCACCCAAACAAGGCATGACGCACTTGCAGTAGGTGAAACCCTAATTAGGGTTTGAACATCACGAGCGTCCATTTTCTCCTGCACGAATGAAGGGTCCAGGATTAGACTAAGCAGGTCCGGTGCGTATCAACATGACCACCGTGGGCCCATCTATCTCCACACCTGATCGGCTAAGGCGTATCATGCTGGTTGCCCCGATTCGCACGCCCAAACTAGGCGTGGTCACACCTCCCAATTATAAACTAATCTCGACCACTCAACTTTGTCGGACAAATTGAGTGGCTTAGATCACATTTCTATGGGATATTAAGGTATGGACGTGTACACCAGCTCGCCGTATGTTTACCAGACTAATCGGCCAAGACCGACCAATCTTGGTCGTCTTGAAACGCGCGCCTGAAGTTGGTATGACGAGCGGCTTTTGCGGCACCAGATTTCTCTCGCAAATTGATCTCGACCACTCAACTTCGTCGGACAAATTGAGTGGCCCAGATCACACTTTCACGAGACAATGAGGTATGGACGCCTACACCATCATGCTGTCTACACACATGCACGATCGGCCCTGCCAAAATCGTATCCCAAGCTTGGATTCGACCAAGCTTAAGAGTGATGCTTGCGCACCTCTTCAAAAACCCTAATTCCACTAACGGTCGCAGATGAGTGTCTCAAAGATCATCTCGTCCGTCCAACTTCACCGGCTTGGTTATACAGCCCTGATCAGAAGTTAATTGGTCAGTGAGGCGTCATGGTGATCACCACCCGTTACTCTACCACACCATGTTGTCGGCCAAGGGAGGACTTGCTTGCGCAACCTACAAACCATCACATGAAGTAGGATGGACATGAGGCTATTTTGAGACGCTCAAACAGCGATGCTTCATACATGCTGAATATACTCGATGCAGTACCTGCATAGAATACACATGATACTTCACAAGTATCGACTTCCTAAAAAACTTAGTTATTTAATCTAGCATTACATGCTACTTTATGTGGGTCCCACGATCCACACACTCGAGACATCAATCATGTCACAAACTGGGGGATACATATTGGGGTATTGGTCTGGCGGTTTACAGCGTGCAGTGCGCAACGCGCCATCACAAGAACGTGTCAGGAAGTCATGGACGGTTAGTGATGATGGGAGAAGTGGGCAAGACTGGTCGTGTGACACTAACACACGACTCCACTACTCCATCACTCCACTTTCTCCACTTCCAACGAGATACGAGGGTTAGGCTTAAAGACTTGTATAAATAGGTTATCCTCCCTATTTTCCAAACAGGAACAAGGCAAGACAAGACAACAGAGGCAAGTGTTGATACAATCGTATTCAAACAAGAATCGATAGCTTACATCCCGCAAGCCCGTTCAAACTTTTTGATACAAGTCATACATAGCCAACATCTTCACAATCTCAACACCTTTTTCGCTTCCCTCCCTACGATCAACCCCATCTCCTTCACTTTGTGACCGAAACAAGTCTGGAACGGCCATTTGTTGGTTTAGGACGGATTTGCACTGATTGATTTCTCGAATCTACAAGCACTCCCGTGCAGTGCATTTGTTTAAGGTTTAGACTCATTTCTCATCCACACACCCCAAATTACCAAAACCGGCAGAAATAGTTTTCACCCATAAACAATTAGTCAAAACTATAAGTCTTGATTTCTAGTCTACTTATAGCTATGTCTCGGATTAGGATAGAATGTGTAGTTGAGCTTTAGTTTAGACTTCACGACGTTCATCGATTGAAGACGAAGAACTACTAAGGGGAGCTTGTGGAACTTCAACAACAAAAGGTATGTGGAGACTTGAACTCATCTATCACTCAGAAGTCTATTATATTATATCTCCTAATGAGACAAAGTCGTATAGCTGTGTAGACTTTACATGATGCACATTTAATATTTCGATCTGAGTTTAACTCGCTTATATCTTTCTCGAAATATGTGTTAAAAAACATTTTGCTTTAACTACGTTCATCATTATTCTTGACGATAGTCAAAAGATGATCATGTGAAAATCAGCTGGTAACATCTTACATGATTTGTGTGAGACAGTCATTTGATGTAGACTCGGAATGTTTCGTATTGATCATTCGATCACTTGAAATTTGATTATAAGCTAATAGTTTATGTGAGACATCCATTGTCGTTTTCTAAGAATGTTTCAATGATTGAAATGGGAGTCAAGAGTTAAAACCCATGCCTGGATACATTACGATTTGTGTACTTAGTGTACAAAGTGTTTTGACGGAATTCAGGACCGAAAGTTTGCATACCCGTTCGCAAACTTATTCAACTGTTTAAGTCAGGGTACTTAAGTTTGCATACCCGTTCACAAACTGTTTAATTGTTGAAGTCCGGGAACCAAGTTTGCGTACCCGTTCGCAAACGGTTTTAACTGAGTTCGGTCCGGAGCTAAAGTTTGTGTACCCGTTTGCAAACTGTCGGCTTGTGACCAATGTCCGAAACTTAAGTTTGCGTACCCTTTTGAAAACTTAACTGGTTCAGGTTCTTAAATAAGTTAGTATGATTTCATACTCATGAACAAATACATTTATATATTAAGGAATGCAAGATTTGCAAGCCGTGGCTAAAGTGTTCATGAACTGATTCTTTTGAATCAATCCGATTTTGCTTCAATTGTGTCTTGTATACTTCTATGAGAATATAAACAATTGAACAACTCTATGAGTAACACAATTAGATTCATTTGATTATCAATTGATTTAGAAGTGTTAAGATGAACATGGTTAATACAAAAGTGTTCATATGGCTAACTTCGGTTAACTGTTATTGAGCCAACTCAATATACACCTTTAGGTAGGGTTACCCATATCTAAATGAAGGTATATTTCATTTGTGTGTAACAATCTAAGACCATCTAATGGTGGAAAGATATTAGCTTGAATCTTAAATCAGGTTTCATCTAACGGTGAATATTGATTGCTTTGTTCCAAAGTTATCAAACCCTGATTTGAAGACTAAATAAGGGAGAACTCTAGAAACTGGGAAACCTAATCCCCACACCTCATGTGTGATACGAGTTGCGACTAGATTGGATTCTCCTTTAACCTAGGTTTTTCATAAAACCATTATAGGTTAACGACTTAAAGACTTCATTGGGATTCTGAAGCCAGACCCAACTATGTTCTCTGTAGTTGCGTGTTCAGATCTTACTTTGTTCTATTGTATTGAGTACTATCTTCTCTAAGATTTGCTCGAGATTTATCACCGATAGGTAAGATATAAAAAGTAATCACAAAGATCTTCGTCTCATTCTTTGTGATTCCACAATAACCTGCTGTACTACCATATAGTTAAGTTATTGTGGGGTGATTGATATTTCTAGGCAGTTCTTCGGGAATATAAGACCGGATTATCAATTGGTTCATGTTCACCTTGATTTATCAAAAGACGGAATAAAACTTCGTAGGTATTTCTGTGGGAGACAGATTTATCTATTCAAATAGAATTTTCTGTTTGTTTATCAAGTCTTCAACTTTGGGTCGTAACAACTCTTAGTTGTGGGTGAGATCAGCTAAGGAAATCAAGTGCGTAAAGTCCTGCTGGGATTCAGAGGTGTAAGGAACACGATTGTACCTTAATCAGTATGAGATTGCTTAGGGCTCAACTACATTCTAGTCCGAAGTTAACTTGTAGTAGGATAGAGTCTGTAGCGGCTTAATACAGTGTGGTATTCAAATATGGACTAGGTCCCGAGGTTTTTCTGCATTTGCGGTTTCCTCGTTAACAAAAATTCTGGTGTATGTGTTATTTCTTTTCAGCATTATATTTGTTTATATAATTGAAATATCACAGGTTGTGCGTAGTTCAATCAATTGGTAAATCCAACCTTTGGTTGTTGAATGACATTTGAACATTGGTCTTTGGTACCGATCAATTTGTTTCTCATAATAATCAGGCTCGCGGATTTCTATTTTTTTGATTTGCTGATTACATTGAGAAACAGAGATATAACTCTTGGATATATTTTCCTTGATTGATTCTGATTGTCTAGTTGATTCTCTTGGAATTATATTGGAGTTAGTCCATACAGATTGCTTAAATGAAATATTGGGTGTGGTTGTTAGACCCCCGCTTTTTCAGTAGGCTATGGGAAGCAACACAATAGGCTAGAGAAAAGAACTTGCGGAAGTTGGAGTTTGAGGTGGAATCAAAGATCGCAGTAGATGCACTGCATAAGGATGACTTTAATATAAATCGGAGAATCCACAATTTTATACTAGATATCAAAGAACTTTTTAAACTTTTCCCCTCTTGGCAATGTAATCATGTGCCTAAAGAGCAAAATAAAGTAGCTGATATTCTATCTAAGCTAGCTAGAACATAAAGATTACGTAGTGTGTGGTTATTGGATCCTCTTAGCTATATTCATGCTAAGTTACAGGAGGAGAAAAACTATGTATTATCTGCGACTTAATCAATTAAATCTTCTTAGTTTCATAGAAAAACTAATACGATCATCGAAGTACAGTAGAACAAATCAATAACTTCGCTAAATAATTTTGTTGTCAATCTCGATTGTGGCCAGTGTGCCAAATTGATAACCTCGTTAAATTTATAATATAATAAAAAAAAAATCAAGCTTCCAATAGGACCAACTAATGTATAAATTAATTAAGGTATAAACTAATGCTTCAGAAAAGAAAAAAAGAACTAATGTACAACTTAATAATCAGTATAATAGCACTAAATTATGGTGCATTATTAAAATAGAAGTTCAAAGTTTGTTTTCTCGTGTTCACATTTTTACAATATAATTGGACTATATTTCTTATTTTTTGTAGTCTCTCAAAAAGTTTCACGGTGATTTTGTTACGTTATTCTTCTTGTTGTTTGACTTTTATCATGGAAGTATATACATTTGCACACATAACATACAATATATAATTAAGAAATAAAATTATAGGAAAATGATCCACACACTTATTTTTGAACTTGAAATTCTAATTTGGTACGTTTCGATGTATTAATAATTTATTAATTTATCGATAAATTAATATTTCGCTAAATTGATAGAATTTAGCGATCCCAGTCTATTATTTTATTGAAGTTTTACTGTACATTTTTATAGCCCGGGGGAACTCATTACCAGAGCAAATAGAAAAGAATTTGTGGAACGAGAAAAGATACATTAAATTTTAATTCTGCTCGTTGATGCATTCAAGGAAAACATTAATTCCATTGTTTAGAGTACAAATTTGTCGATTTAAATGCTAATGTATGTATATACAGAACACTATCAAGGATCATTGCTCATTCCGAAAGGAAATGGAACCCGTGTATTTGGATCGAACAACAAATTTATCTGTATAAAATGATTGTTCATACTGAAGCAGTATAAAGGATCAATTCAGGGTGAAGAAACAGTGAATGATTAATGAACTGAGTTGAGATTTTTAATGATATAGAGCAGAGACAACATAGTCAAAATTTTGCATGGGACTCTTGGTCATGTTTTGCCTTTCACGCCAAATATTTATAAAGGCGAAGAAGATTGCAAAAGGATGTTTACAGGAGAGGTTCTAACGAGAAAAAAATGAAACAGATTAACTACCGGAAGACTCGGTATGTGTCAAATCATGTTATAATATACAGTGAAGAGTTGAAAGATTCTTCGTACTTGAGATTCAAGTCTCTCTTCTCCAAAAGGTTGTTCGGGATTTGATCCCTAAAATTGTTGTTATATAAGAGCAAGTCCAATGGGACACACACTAAAATTGATAATATGCATGTCCATGTGGATGGACAAACTGAGTTTTGGGTAGTGGGGAGAGGGTTTTTCGAATCCAAATAAGCCGAACGGCTCGGGTGGGGACGATCGGCTCACATTGGGCCGACAAAAGTCAGATTTACAAACGGCTATTTTTTCCCCTATAAATACCCAACCTATTTAAACATACAACTCACACCAAAATCCAATCTTCTCTTGAATTTTTTCCACTAATATTCCTTTTGAAATGTCCCATAAGTCTATTTCTCTTTTCTGTGAAGAAAAACTTGAGGCTGCTGTAAACAAAATTTGTGGTAATTTAAAAAAAAAAATGAAAATGGTAAAACGGAAAGATTTGTGCAAGTTTTGGAAGTTAATCCAGCAAAATGTTTCGTTAAAAAGCAAAGAAAAGCTCCAGTTTTGAAAGTTAACAACCGATAATTCAAAAACAAAAGAGAAATTGTTCAAGAGCGTGTTCAATGGAAGTTATGTCAAATGAAGAAAACCAAGGGACCAAAGATTATGATAGATTTTTATTGATCTAATTATTTAAGTTGTTATTGTTGTCTAAGTTTATATCTTATAAAAGAAGTGGCATTAATATTAATTAATGAAAATATTTAGACCTTAGTTTTATATTAAGTGATTGGAGTTACATTTAGACTTACATATATATATATATAGTAATTAATTTCATAACGACAACAATACCATCAAACTACATCAAATCCAGCGACATTATCTCTATAGAGTTCATAGCATTCAAAATGCTTAAACTCTCTTCTGTTTTCTTCAGTAAATTTGATTTGAGTGATGGATATCTAAAAATAAAAACAACAAGTTAGTTAAGATATATTTACGATGCAGTTTCTCAATGAGGACAAAGGTATTAAGATATATACTTACCAGTTCTTCGTTGGACAATCCAGAATTACTACGATGAACCATCCACAAAACTTTTGTATAATGTTTGACATCATTAGTGATGAATGAAAATCTTAGTTCTAGGCTCTTGTTGTTTCTTATATATCGGATCCACAAAGCTACAAACTTTTGCAACACTTTTTCCCAGAAATGGTCGATGTTAATCGGAGTGCCCTTATGATGTATCCAACACCGAACAAGAGTAACATCTTCTTCCATACTAAACATAGGGCGGGCCCTTATGATGTAGTGAAGAATTGAATGAGATTTACCATTTTTTAGAATGTTGAAACAAGCTTTGTAAAGAAAAAGTTTGCCGTGAGCTTCTTCCCAATTATCCAGAGCTGTTTGGATCACTTCAGCTTCAGTTACACCGAAAAACTTTTCTCGATCAATTTTCCTTACACGATCAATGAATGGCGTGACAACACGATTAATTGAATGAAAACAAAGTTACAAACCACGAGCATCGCGGTTTCCTGGGTTCCCTGTTTGTGAGACGAACATTATGAAAATTTTTTGCCAAAAAGACGCGTCTAACATGTCTTGATCACGGAGAACATTTTCTCCCTTATGAAAAACGTAGGATTTGCATATAGCTAAATCCTCTTCATGAGTAAATTTAAGAGCACGGATTTTAGCAGACATTTTTTGAGATTTTTGTGCACTGGAGGTGTGGTTTTGGAGTTGTAATCATAAGAATTTTATAGGGAGTGGAATGAAAGCCGTTGGTTGATACTAGCCGTTGTCGGCTCCACCAACGCCAATCGGTCCATTGTGAGACGAGAAAATGTCTCTATTGTAACGGTCATATTTATCCTTATATATATCATACATTTTCTCAGATATTTTTCCAAACACAACCAAAAACATTCTCATCTGAAATCGTTTTTCCAATATTTTCTCCACATTCTTCATCCAACACAATGTTTTCCAAAAGCAAAGGAAAACAAATACTATGTGTGGAAGCAAAAGAGGTTTTTCCATTATGTTTCATAGATGATCATAGTCTCGTGAAATGTCCTTGGATGTATTCAAAGTGTCCACAAGTTGGTTGTTCGGCAAACATAATGGTCGTTAAATCAGAACCAGAAAATATCAAGTATTTGCAATTTCAAGATCGTAATTGTCGTGCAGAACCACGAATGTTAGCTGATGTTATTAAGGAGAAGGAATACCACAAGTTGGCAGCATCTTGGAAAAACTTGAAGTTTAAAGTCCGGTTGAAGAAACCACAACCCGATCACTGCGGAGAAGTAGAGTTTACAAAAGAGATGATTAGTGAATGTTCAAGCCCTGGTTGGAAATTTTTTATGCATTTGCACACTTCTACAGAAGAAGACACATATGGAAAACAATTTTGGGAATGTCCTTCGTGTTTTAAGTTGGAGTGGATTGTTTAAGTTTTTCACCATTGTAATGTTGACATCATTATCCTCACATTAGATTTCATTAAACATTACATTAGACTTAATTACTACTAAATCATAGAAAGTAAGGAATAATACATCCTCATTCATGGAGCGGCTGGAGGAGCGACTTGTGGTGCGGATGGAGGAGCATCTAGAGTGCAAAAGGGGTTGGACATGTGAAGATATCTAAGGATGTTAGTACAAGCTAAGTACTGAAAAGGTCTCCCGTTAACTTGCTGCCACATCGCTCCAGCTCTTTGGATTAATTCATCTTCAGTTTCACTGTTAATCCTATTTTGGTTAACTTGCAATGGTGGATGGTGTGAGAAATTATTTGAAAACGATGACTCACTCCGTTAATGTCACGGCCCCTCAGGTTCCCCGTTTCTGCAGTGAACATCGAAAAAATTTGTTTCCAGAAAGTCGCTTGCATAAAATCCGTAACAATGTGGATACCATTTCTTGTTTGAGTAACATAAGCTGTGCAAATTGTTAAATTTTCTTCAAAAGAAAACCTAGAATCACGAACTCCGGCAACCATTTTGGAGATTAAATGATGAAGATTGAAGTGTATTTATAAAGAATTTGTAAGTGTAAAAGGTGAAGAAGGTGTGATTTTAGTGTTGAATACAACTCAATTTATAGGGGAGGATTGATAGTCGTTGGATGTAACTAGCCGTTGCCTGGGTAGCAGGAACCGACCGGCTCTCTATGGGACGACACTCGGTGATGTTTGAGACGAGGCTCGGCTCAGTATGCCCCGATCATCTCAGATAAAATCAGTCGTCTCAATTTGATTCGATCGACTCAATCTCAGACGCGGTGTACAAAACCTGTTATTTTGATGGTTTGCTCAATTTTCATACCCCGGACAACAAATAAACAAACAGTAGTTAACCTAATGCTAACTACATTGATTATACTCCCTCCGTCCCACTAATAGTTAACCTATTCATTTTTTAATTTTGTCCAACTGATAGGTGACCTAGATTGATTATTGTTAGTATAAGAAATAAGTATAATTTGATAGTCATGTTTATATTCATTACGTAGGTGCTTTAAAATGATTTTCAATGATATAAAGTTTACAAATATCCGTGGTATATTTTGAGAGATAAATCATTTTTAAATTTTATCGATTAGTATCCATAATGGTATAATTTTAAAAAATACTCCTCCCTCCTGCTTTCCTTAAAAATTGTGCAAATTTAAACTAGGCTATCTATTAGTAGGACGGAGGGAGAATATTTTTTCAACAAAATAAACATGAATAGCACAACAATAAAGAGCTTACATTTCACAAAGGTTTTCAATTTCCCCTACAGATGAAGGAATTTCTCCGTTCAACTGGTTAATTATCCCCCGGATGCCTATATAAACAAATGAAAACAACATAGCCCGCGGAATGTGTCAAAAAAAAAAAAAGATACAACCACTTTTTATGATGATTAAATGCAAGTTGGATTAATCGAAACTGCAGGGTAGGCCTAGTGATATTTTAAGGTTCAGATGTTGCAGAGGGTTTCGTTGCCAAAATATGTTCTCACAAAATTGTGCATGTGCCTGCACGAACACGTTAAAGAAAATAAACTTATAATGTCTTCGTCAACTGTAGTTTTTCAAGATTAGGAATGGTCCATGTCAAATTGTTATTCCCCAGCCAGATGTGTAATTTAAAGTCTTATACCATTAGTTATGACTTGTGACATCATTTGCCGCAATATCAGAGAGACAAGTTTTACATAACTTACATATACTAGTTTCTCACTCGTGCGATGCACGGGTCTGTTTATTGCTTATGGAATATTTATTGCTATTTTTAAATAGGGAATATATTACAAAACCAAATTGTGCAAGAAAATAAAATAAACAAAATTTCATAAGTTCTGATCAGAGTTATCTTGATTATAAGCTATTGTTAAACAAAAACAAATTTTAAAACACAATTCAAAATTCTTGATAGTAATAAAATTTTATTATTTTTTTAGCTCTGCAAATAACAAAGAATTGATTGAAAATAGAAAGCAAGGTAAATTTAAACTATTTGGTCGGGATTAAACTTCTTTTGGCTGGTTGAATAAGACCATACCATTCGTATCAAATCGAAGATTCACACTTCTTTTGCCTATGGTTTCTTTGTTGTCTTTGTATGTCTCTTCTTCTTTTTTTGTCGATGTGAAGTTCTTCAAGGTAGATATAAGTTTACTTTGCCTTTTCATACTGTTCCGTAAGTCTTCTCTGTTCTTATTTTTGTGAATTTGTTGTTTTCTGCCATTTCTGTTGTTCTTTTTGATTACCGCGTGTAGGTAGTGATACTCGTACTTATATATTACGAAGCTCTTCTAGCTTTATCTTTTTTTTTTGGCTAAAGATCACTTACACTTGGTTTTTATATACAGAAGATAATTTGGGTTTAATGTTTTTTTTTCTCCATATTTTGTTTCCATATTTAATCTAATTTTTGGTTAAATTATAAATATATCTTCGTTACACGAAAAAAGATATCTTTCGTGTTTATTTAGGGTTTCTAAATAGACATGGTTTATTTAGGGTAAGAAAGATATCGTTTTACACGTGGTTTATTTTACCCTAATATAGAATGTAGCTATTGAAATTAACTTACTACTTGATTTACTATTTAAAATTTACGGCAGTAAAGATCTAAATTCATATGGTAATTATCCCACACCATGTAAAGGATGATGAGAAGATTGATTACCCTACGATCAGTTTGTAAATATTCTGGACAAAACTAATAAATTAAGGGTCAATGCACTGGGAGGACTTCTGAGATGCGTCATTGTTTGACAATTCAGTCCATAAATAACAGAGAATATCTTCTATTACACGAAAAACTACTTCGCAATAACGTTTCAAGTAAAATAATTTATTCTTTGTTCTGAAAATGGTAGCATAAGAGCAAAACTATAAGAACTATAACATTTACAAAAAGGGAAACCATAACAAAGTTGGAATTGTTCGTGATTTCTCAAAATCCTATTTAAAAAAATCTATTCCAAAGAAAAATAAAAGCAAAACTCATTCCTAAGAAAAAATAAAAGCAAATCTCTAATTAAGTATCTAAATCACTTTAACCTTCTATTCATGATTCTCATTCCTATAGGTCACTGCTTGGAGAATAATACGGTTTATAGACCCGGTATTTTCACAAATGTGTTGATCGACAATAGTTTTGGTATATTCATCTTGTAAATCATTCTTTCCATGCCACCAACGAAGCAAAGTTTTCTTCTATTTGCATTCTACAAAACAGCGCCAAATTCTTGAATTGATTTGCAATAGATTTCAAAAAAATAAACGTACAGTGGAATGAGAAAAACCAAAAAGCTTAAAAATCAACAGAAATCAAGATATTTCTAATAGATTACATACCCGATAGCAGCAGTGGGCAAAAAAGAAGCAACACCAGCTGGAGACAAAAAGAAGAAGAAGAAGCAATCGAATACATTTTTGAATGATACTTGCTAAAAAAATAGTAACAACCATAGATGACAAAAATAAAATGGTTCATAAATAAAATAAGATGACAAAACCCTAAAAGAATATACAAAAAAAAAAAGTAAAGTGAGAACTGGCACAAAACAGAAAGAGTACCATGCGCGAAAATATATTAGGAATCCCATTAGAATGACATTTGCAGCGCCAAGGTTTCAAGGATACCTGCAAATTACCAATGGCAAATAAACAAACAACAATCATATATACACGATCGATAATAAAATTGATAAAAAAACCTTAATTTCCTGATGATTTAGCAACATGTGAAGAAGTAACAACCTAAATAAACAATGGCAAGAGCAAAACACGTTTTACGCCCAAAACATATGGTGTTTGGTTTGATATCGCAAAAATATTTGCAAGAATGAATAGGGGTATACCTTGATGTTGCTTCTTTTGGAACAACTGCAACAGGTGCATGATCGAGGATACCTACAAAACAAAATGACAAATGTCACAAAAAATCCTAAATCACAGGAAAAAGAAAAGAAATAACAACAAAATTTTAAAAAGCAATGTGGAAACAAAAGGGTTTGGCTAAAAATGGAGTTTGAGTTTGTTTGATTGGTTTATATAGAGACACCATACCCAAAAATAAAATGATTTTATTTTTGATATAATATTAATTAATATCTAAAATTATCTGGAATTCCATTTTTATTTTGAACAGAATATTAAGCAATACCTGCATTTTTCCCGATTATATCCATCTATTGTAATATTTTTGGCAACCTCAAGCAAAGAAAACCACAAATTTACCTATTGAAGTATATTTTTTTGCCAATCGTAGTTGAAAGTATCTTTATTAGTGCATTTAATTTAATATTTTTCTGAATAAGCAATATTAAAAAGTATAGTAATAAAATCAGGATATTCGGAAGAAAAAAGATATTATTTCCGCACTTATGTGCAATTTCTTTTTTTGTAGTTTTTATACTTCGGATAGCCACTATTTTTGGATACTTGCATGTACTTATTGCAATTTTTGTGTCTGAAAGATATTTGGCATATTCTACATCTCATAATGGAATCTTTTTTTGGTTTGTATTTACGGAATGAATAAAATTAATGTTAAAATCATTATTATCGCATTTTTCTACTAAAGCTTTTGTTTTTCTATTCTAAACTTTTTGTTTGATATCATGTATTGATCATCACGATTTTCTATTAATTATTTTGTATTTTTAATATTCTACAGGACCAACAATTAAATGTTTTAGCAAAGGGTAGGAAAATTCGAAATATTGGTATGTATCCACGACTCTAAACATTTTTATTTTTAATTTGGGATATTGACTCATATTTGGTTCAAGCATGATTTAGCTTCATTGTTGAATTGTTTTTGTAATTTCATTTGGAGTTGTAATTGTAAATTGCAATTAGAATTAGAATTTATTTAATTATTAGTAGTTTGGAACTATAATTAAAATTAGTTTCATTGGAGTAAATGTAATTGAACACCGGACATTGGATTTTTTTTTTGTATGATTGATTTAATTTGTGATGAAATCATGATTAATAATGCATATTTTTATGTGATTTTATTTTAATTTGTTTGTTAGACTAAATTAAAATAAAATATATTATGATTTTATTTTTATTTTTATTTTTTTTATGATTAATTTTTCAATATATTTTTGGTAATTTTATACGACTTTTCAATATTTAGCTATTTTCGGAAATAATTTTTGTTGAATGTGATTGTCTATAAAATATATTGTGGAGAAAAATATATCTTCTTGAATTTTATTTCCAGATTTTTTTACAATTGCCATAAAAATAAAAATGGTGGGGCCAGAATCAACCAGAAGCTCCGGTTAACCACGCCGCTCGAAAAAACTCTATTTTTATATAGAGAATGTTAAAACAGTCATATTGGAAATATACCTCGAAAGATATCCCGAAAGATCCATACTTGTTAAGTTTCTGGAGGAAGCATCAAAAGGTATAAGTTTCAGGAGAAATCAAAACATATGCTAAGTATCATAAGCCAAACTTACAGAGAAACCACCCGAACACGAGGTCCTTCTGACCACAGGACTCCAGTCCATGCATGTTCAGAGGTATACAAGGATCACCATTCCAATCAACAGGGGGATTCCCAAAACCATTCTTTAAATACTCCATAGCAGTTACTACAATGGGATAGGCCACAGAATGATCAGAAAAAATAAAAGAGAACAAGACCATGTCGTTTCTTTTGATACTCGCACATACTAAATGAAATCATGCGCATGAATCGTACAAATGGCATATGCATTGGAGGATAAAGGTAGAATCACACTAATTCGAAACTTTGTTACCGATTAGTGATGCTATCAATTTAGAGGAATGTTCAGGCTCTTCTCTTATAGGAAATATGGCTTAATCAAATGACATGTTTCTCCATAGTAAATAAAAAAGAGTTTAGTAAAACAAACCATCTCGTATCAGAGTTCTTCCTCCAAGGGGTAGTAGGTTGAAAATCTCTCCAGCATTAATCAAAGGGCCAACAATTGATCCTTGAACAGGAATTAGACTTATGGTATTGCGACCAGAAAGAGGCCAACGTGACGCAAAGACAACAGCCCCAGCTGTAGATGCATTCAGATTTTGATAATATTGTATCCCATTTATGGTAATGTTGAAAACTCTTGACGATGAATTACGGCCATCCGCAAAGTACAATGCGATATAGTATGTGGAGTTTGGAAGTGATACCGTAGGCCATTGCAAATCCAAATTCACAGGGCTTTCTTGCTCTGTCGTTAATGCAGTCTCAAATACATTCAAAGGAGTGAGATTCCAGAACCCGCCACATCAATATCTTTTACACTTTTTGGTGTGGAATAACTTTCCCCAGATAGCTTCCACATCCTATCAAATGGATCATCCGGATATTTGTACATGAAAACTCAAACAAAATAAATATTTTGTATAATACACCCTGCCCACGAATACAATAATGCATATTATCATAGTATAGGACAAGAAAACACTAATTCAAAAAAAAAATGGTTGGATTTTTCACAATCTTTAAATTAGTGTTTACACATGCAAAAAAGAAAAAATCTAGCCCAGTTTCTTTTTTTTTCTTTATTACGAACCTATCACTAAGTTTATACTAGATGACCGCTGCCACGGTGGGAAGGCCGACCGAAGAAAAAAGGAAACACTCCTGCAATTGGACCGTAAAAAAAAATTTATGGCTAAAGTGAAAATATCATTTTTCTTGAAACGGAGAGAGTACATCGTTTTATTAGTTGCAAAAGAAAATTAGTTGATGCATAAAACCAAAATATGGTTACATAAAGTATTATGTATCCTTTTGTGGAAGTTTGCAAAATGGATCTCCATTTTATTTTCAAAATTGTGCCTAAAATGATAAATATTTTTCCAAATTTTTCGTAAAAACTCTAAATTTAATATTGTTGTTTATACTCATTGCGTAGATTTTTTTAAAACCTTTCCAACGAGATAAAATTTGTAAAATTCCAAGGCACGGATTTTTAGATATGTTATATTAAAGTTTGGTTGTCAATTATACCCCTAAAGAAATAGGATACATAAGTTTAATTATAATAAAATTTGTTTCTTATATTTAGTTGCTCTTCTTTTTTTTGTTTATTTACGAAAATGTCTAATATCTTACTGCTTCTTCCTCTTTGGTTTATTTACTTAAAAATGTCTAATACCTTAGTGCTCTTCCTCTTGAGTTTATTTACGAAAATGTCTAAATGAAAAAAGAAAATTTTGATTTAGAGGGGCAGTGTCGTCCTTTCATCGTTGAACCAAATCCAATCTTTTGTGTCTAATTGGAAAAAAATGTCACGCTTCACATTGACACAAAATCACCATATATAAAGTCCTCCCTCGCTTCGCTCGGTCGGCCTAATTAGCGAGTCTTTTATCATTTTTGGATGGAGGTTTAAAGTTGAGATCTTGAGAACATCAACTGTTATTGGTGCTCAGCTTGTAGCGAGACTTCCAACCAATTTCTTGAAGGAACCTAATTTTGATTGATAATGTAATATTAGGATTTTTATTTTAATCTAGAAAATCACATTTGTCAAGATAAATTGTTTTTGACTCATCCGGATTTTTTTTTTTCGATAAAGAAGAATATATTAGGTCAGAAAAATAGGGGTACAAAGAAGTATCACCTAAGGCGCATTATACATGATTAAAAAAAAAAATACAGAAAAGCTACAAGGCTAAGTACCGAACTCAAAGAGGTCTACGGGGGTTTACTCCATAAATGTTTTTAGTGACTTCTAAAGATTTTAAAGGATTTCTAAAATATTGTGTTATGGTTGTCCACTTTTACTGGTTGTATATTGTAAAAAAGTCTTCTAAATTTGTGTTACTCGTCGTAAACATGAAACTTCAAAAACTTTGCATACTTATTTATTTTTGTTGTAGGGCTTGTAGCCCATGGATGTGCGGCCCAATATAGTGTCTAGGGTCTTCTTCCTACTTGTATCTAAAGGAATATATTCATGTAAGCCTATTATCCTGATGAATGGAAACCTTCTCTCGCCTCTTTATCTTCTCTATACTCTCCACATTAACACGTTATCATGCACGAAGCTTTACTTACAGAGCTAGATTGGATTGATTGATTTTTTTTTCCTCCCTATACAGATTAACGTCAAGCTAAAGTTGAAATCGCTGGAATGAAATCAGATAAGTTGGATCTATTTTTTCCTAATTTTTTTCTTAAATTTTCTTTTCCGCGGAATCAAATCGGTTAGAATTGATTTGATAATATTCTGTATCAACGATAAACAATCAGATGATTAATTTTTAATTTTTTATAACCTATTCGTATATGATTTCCGTGGTTGATTGAAAATTGACTTGAACCTTTCCTATACGGCTATTCCATGGCCAATCAAATGATTAAAATATTATAATATATATTGGTGGTCACAGTGATTGGAATTTTATAATATATTTTATTATATTCATTTATATTTTGTGATTGTGATTGATTGTTTTCATGGTCCGTCAGATGAGAGGAAAAGAAAGAAAGCATGTCCTGTTACGGAGAAGGAAAGCTGTTCGGCTGTGGGAAAAGATCAGGAGAGGCGAAACTATTCCATGTCCGGACACGTCTGACCTAACCCGGACCCGTCTGTACGGACTCTACATCTCACTGGTTCTGATCCTCCATTTATTTTCCATTTCTTTCTTTTTAATCAGACAACATGAGGTACTCCTAAATCTCCCTTTCCTGTGGTTTCAATTGTGTTTATAAATGAGATCTTATGATTGCCTGTCACATGGCTTGTCTCCATGATAGTATATTTTTTCTAGCAATTGATAGATAAATACTATAATCTAATGTTTAGTTTTTTGGTGCTAATGTCTTTTATGCTATTGGAATTAGTATTATAATATATATTGTATGTATAATAATGATATGGTCAGATCAACCATCTCTTTTGTCCGAATTTTGTTTTTTATTCTCAAATGTTTGTCTGATACATTGTTAACTTTATTTTAAATTTAAAAGAATAATATTAAAATAATTAGAATAAAAAATAAAATAAAAATAAAGACTATGATGTAGAATTTTCCGCTCATGTAAGACCGTTACATGATTCTATTATTCTGCCTATTAATATTTATTTATGATGTTGTAATAATTGTTGTAATTATTTTTGGATCTAGAACTTAAATATCTTTTGTTCGACTGAATTTGATGTCTAGTACGTTTTTTACTATTCATATAGGTTTGAAAATGTAACATGATTATCTGTTTTTGATGTTCATTCGTCCTGTATGTTTACATGTATTGATAGTGACGAAATTTTGGATTTGTTAAAAGAAAAAGGTTATATCTTCAC
This sequence comes from Papaver armeniacum, assembly GCA_023531295.1. Lineage (NCBI taxonomy): Eukaryota > Viridiplantae > Streptophyta > Magnoliopsida > Ranunculales > Papaveraceae > Papaver > Papaver armeniacum. The sequence goes on from JAJJWW010015719.1 coordinate 79,785, forward strand.
GATCTTTAATGGACAATTTTGAGTAGGTATTTAGATTTTTGGATGTTAAGGGTATACAGACCCCATGTATGTTGTTACGTTGATGATGTGTAGATTGTAATTTCCATGTATATATAGACCCATGTGTGTTGTTACGTTGATGATGGTCGGTGATTGATTTTTTTTTTCTCTGGGTGTTCTTTTTGTCTGCACTGCACCGCGGAGGAGATGATTGATGCTGTTTGGTAGGGCAGCCTAAGAATCGGGTAGAAAATGTAAGAGGTTCCGACCCGACTGGATCCATCGACCCTGTTCCGACCCGACTGGGTTCCATCGACCCTGTTCCGATCCGGTTTTAGCTGTCCTGTTCCGGACTATGCAAGACCAGAGTCGTTCTGTTTTTGTCTATATGCAATGGGAACCAAATGAGGTACGTATATAATTAATAAATATGAGATTAAAGGGTGGTTGTTTGTTGGACGTATCTACTATATTTAGAACATGCCTAGTTATGTTTTTGTTTTGAATATTAAGAATTTTGGACTCAATATTATGTTGTTCCCTTGAATATGATATTGGCCCTATTCATAAATGATGTGTGTTTTAGTTCAATTGGTTGTACCAACTCGATTCCAATGTATTCATTTGGGGCTTAGAAGTACTTGAGCACCATTATTGGATACTTGATATTTTCCCAAATTTTTTGAATGTTCCGTGGAATGTATACACTTGCTCGACTATTAATTTGTCAATAGTTTCAAAACATACGTTCAAATAAAATCACATGTATTCCAAAATTTTTTTGGAAGAACTCACAAAAGATGATATGAGTCATAAAATTTTCATTTCTCTACTTCATCCATAATACTAACGAACCGGTATATGTTGAAGTATGACAACAAGAGAATTATCTTTAGTAATATATTCAACCTAAAGTAAGTGGTTGACATGTAGTGAGATTCTCTTGGCCTATTGAGATAAAGAAATTTCTCAAATTAAGCTAAATGTAGCAAAATTGAAAATGGAAAGAACCCCTAAGTAATGAGGGTTAGACGTACGGACTCATATAAAACATGTGAAAGGGGATATATATATCATGAAAAGGAAAAATATATATATATTTTTATTTTTTTATTTTTTTATTTTTTCCCCAGAAGTAATGACATCAAAGTATAGGAATCAATTGAACATGGGATCAGCTAAAATGTAATTCTAGCTCCCATCATAAATAAAAGAGTTGGAAATGCACCTTGGTCATAGGTGTTGGTATATACAATAAAATGTGTATGTGTTCCATAGTAACAACCAATTTTCACATCAATTTTAATGGCAACAAGAACTTTGCCTGGCCAATTGACTATCTTATCTTAGCGCAGCATTGCTCATTTTTTTCTTTCAAGATAGAACAAAGACGTCGTAAAATCTCTAGATGTACCAAGAGATAATCACACCTTGTTAAATTCCCAAGTAACCCGTGCAAATGGATATCATGTGGAACATCAAAATGATGAGAATGTAATTAATCACATCTTTTATAGTCTCTAATTTATTTGGAAGGATATATATTTTAGAGAAACTAATGAGTCAATCTAGTCCAATGTGATTCACTATAATATTTGGATTATTGAATCATATTGACTCTGACGATGAAATGTTGAAACTGACTCATACAAAGCTTTGGGCATAACCATAAAGAAACTTTGGTTGTGACATGATGATTGTTTTGAAAGAACTCATACAAATGTCAATTTATTTGAGTGAACGAAAATGGGAAAAAGATTGACAGAATGCAAAGGGATGACGTATCTCTCAATAAGTGTTCTCTAAATTACTAGATGCACAACCCCTCTTCCCATTATGCTTTTAGGTAAGAAAGCATATCACTCATTTTTACAAAGTCTTCATTAAAACATGATCGAGACCATCCTAAGATGCAAATGGTAAAAATTCCATATTACAAAGAAAACAAGGTGAAATTTAGAAAAATATTCATGCAGAATGCGGACCATTAAAGTGACTAATGAATCTGGTGAATGTTTTGACATTTTGGACTAGTTATAGTTCCCAAGAAATTTGTGTTTGAAAACTCCTAGCACATATTACACAATGCAAAGTGCAAAGGCTAACCACCCTTGTTAATGCTAGAGAATTTACATCAAAAGGACTTGATGAATATTGCATGTTTAATAGGATCAATATAGATCATCTTATACCCAATGGTCTCGCAGAGGCTACCATCAAAGGTTACGATGATGGTGTCTAAGGAATAGGTTATGCGTACCAACCTACCTTTTATTGCTTTGGGGATATGCAATATTACGCGCATCTTTACTTAATTCGTTTTAGAACCCAATATTAGTCAACCTTTTCTGCGTACCAGTTGGTAACTGAATTTAAGCCTGACATTTGTAGTCTTACACATTTTTGGTTGCACTATATATGTGCCATTACGAGTCCACATCGTACTATGATGGGTCACGAAAATGATTAAGTAATTTTGTTGGATATTTACTCTCAACAATTATCCGCATTTTAAAACCTTTGGGCAGGAGATCTCTTACTGCTAAATTTGAAGGTTATCACTTTAATGAGACAGTCTTCCCGTCGTTAGGGGGAGATAAGAAAAAGTATTTCTTAAGGGAACGACAGGAATTGTTGTGGTGTGTTCCCACTGTGTCTTATATTGATTCTTGTACTCCACAAATGTAAATGTGAAGTGAGAAAGAATAATCGATTTTCATAATGTATACTGATGTCGCTAAAGTGAAAAGATCACACATACCAGCTGCAAATATTCCTGCAAGATTAGAAATCCTCAGTATGGGGTACACCATAGACTAAGGTGTTGCAACTACACTTGGTGGAAGTGTAGTTGAGGCCGTGACTCCATAAAGGAAGATGGAGAGACCACCAAGTTCGATCAATGCTCACCTAGAAAGGAAGTAGGTGATTAAGGCACAACTTATTTATATCATCAGAAATCATCTCATAATATTGTCTCTGAATATGTCCATGAATCAATACTGGAGGACGCTCCAAAGTTTTAAATGATTCTAGAGAACAATGAAATCCTGACGGATTATGAGAATGCACATGATTCAACGGAAGGATCATGTGTGCACAATGATGATATAATCCATAAATAGTTGCTCTAAGTAGAGCACAATGAGATCGAACCATGCTTTATTTTGATTAATTTCAAATAAATAGCATATTTGGCCTACGCAATCCAGGTAGAACTTAGTTCTTTGGCAAATATACGGGCATTTGGTGTGGTAGTGCTAACCAACCAAGTTTAAAGCCTATTGGACATACATAATTAATTTGTCATAAAGCATAATGAGAAGAAAGTAATCTTAAAGTACAAATACTCTCCTTGTGGCGCGAGGTTTCTCACAAAGACCTGGAATTGTCCTCTTGTAATGAATGTTATAGCGTTCTACTACTTAGTTAGCTTGGTAATTTCAAAAAAACTTGAAATGCAGCATATGTATGTGGTTGTTACGTATCTCCTCAAAGAATCAAGAGATATCGAGATATTTACAAAAGTACTTGATAGACTTTTGTTTCCCAAATCAAGTGACTTTAAACCACAGAGTGCGTTTATAGTTAGATATAACGCTCACTTATAGAGTGAAGTAATCAGGCGGATGTGGTATACCCGTCTAAGTGACTATTTGATTTGGAGGGGATAGACAAGTAAGGTATTTCCTTACGTATTTAGAAGAAAGTTCCTGATTTGGAATTGTAGCTATCTATGTCGATGATACAGACATGACGGGTACTCTTGATGTAATAATAGACCTTAAAAGCTATTTAAAATCCGAATTTGAAATGAAAAATCTAGGGAAAGCTCGATCGAATACTGAGCTTGTGGTATATAATACCGCCAGTTTGCATACGTCTAAAGTTGTCAGGCAATTTAACAAAGACATGCATCCTGATAGCACTCCCATGATTAGTCGAGTTTCAAATGTACATAAATGACCAATTCGTCTAAAGGAAGATGACGAAGTTGGGTCGGGAGATGAACTTTCCTTATCTAAGTATAATAGACGCATTATTGTACTTAGCATAATGTACTCGACCAAATATTTCATCCTTAGTGAACTTGTTAGCTATATATAGCTCAGCGCCAACGCAACGTCATTGGAATGGTATATGGAATGTAATCATGTACTTAAAAGTAACCATTGACATAAACTTGTTTTATTCCTACAAAGACATTAAAAGGAATGCTAATGAAAGTGCAATCCAAAAGTTATTGATTATGAAGGAACAATAATCTCTTCTCCAACAAAAGTAATCAGAGGAAGATATCGTAGATTATTTTCTAAGTCATTACCAAAAATTAAGTTTCGAAAAATACATGACCAAAGAACTGTCTGGAACAACTCTGAAAGTAATCAGGGGGAGATGCCGACATCAGGGGGAGGATCCAAGGATATGATGTCGACATATTTTACTTCGAAATTGAAGTTGTGTTGTACTCTTTTTCCCTTTGATCGAGAATAGTTTTTCCCAAAGGGTTTTGTTACTCGACAAGGTTTTTAGCGAGACAACACTAAAAACATCAAGTATGTTGAACGTTGAAGAGATAAAGATCGCGTTGATATTAGGGAAAATATCTGAATCAAAGAAATGAAACGCGATAGTCTGTTAAGCGACGTAAATTCCATAATCAACAACATGGTCTTATAAACATTCAAGTCACCAAAGTAAAGTGTGATAAACTCCCTTTTGATTGCATTAGACTAATGAAAATTGTATGACATCAGGGGGAGCATCTAATGGTGTGTTGAACTATTTTCCTTCATCGAGGTTAATTTTTCCCATAGGGTTTTGTTACTCGGCAAGGTTTTTAATGAGACAACAATAAACACCGGAAAGTAATTTCCCAACTAAGGCTATTGTCTTTCCCACGAGGATTTTCTGTCTTAGGAGTTGTGAAGCAACTAGTCAACTTCAACTGAGCAAAGTGATCATCTGCAACTGATCAACTTTACTTGCATATGTCACGTTGTACTCTTTTCCCTTTGTCAAGGTTTTGTCCCGTTGGGTTTCCTTGTCAAGGTTTTAATGAGGCAACGTATGCGAGTCCATCTATGTTCTAAGTTTACTTAATATTGCACTCTTTTCTTTAGTTCAGGTTTTGACCCTCTGGGTTTTTCCTGACGAAGTTTTAACGAGGCAATTAACTTAGACTCGTCGACATTTGAAGGTCATATTGCATGTGATGAACTACATGTAAAGTACAAGACAACATGTGAAGAGTTGTACCAAGGTTTTATCCCACTGGGTTTTTCCTTGTCAAAGTTTTAGTAAGGCAATTGATTTCGACACAAGTCATCAAGGAGAGGACGACATTTGAAGAACTATATTCAAAGCAATACATGTGAAGCACTGGATATGAAGTTCTACTGGACCGCACAAGGGGGAGTGTTGTAGGGCTTGTAGCCCATGGATGTGCGGCCCAATATAGTGTCTAGGGTCTTCTTCCTACTTGTATCTAAAGGAATATATTCATGTAAGCCTATTATCCTGATGAATGGAAACCTTCTCTCTGCCTCTTTATCTTCTCTATACTCTCCACTGCAATAATTTTCAAGACTTTGGGTGACTTTTTTTGTATATATTTGCCTTAATCAAAGTATTGCAAAATATGTAGGATTTTGAAAATATTTCAAAATATTTAAACATAATTTTTAATCTCTTTTATTTTATTTTATAAATATATACAATCTATAAAACCCACACAATAGATGCATCTTATTATATGATACGATTAAAAGCTTTTTTATTTTTCTTATTATGTACAAATGTGTAATAATATATTTTTTATTATTACTATTTATTGCAGTTTTATTAAACAAAAGAAAAATGTTGTACACAAATATATATATATATATATATATATATATATATATATATATATATATATATATATATTTAATTTAATTGAATAGTACAATAAATAAGTCATTGCTTTAAAAAAAAAAATCATGATTATTATTTATCATGTCAAGTTTTTTCATACCATTCTTTAATTTTTTTGCAGATTCTTTAATTTCTATATAAAATTTATTTTTACGACGCTTCAAGATTCTACAAATCTTTATAAGACATTATATAACTTTACAAGATTTTTCCCAATTCTGTAAAACTCTC